>DWFO01000258.1:0-22812 GCA_018246595.1 Mimoniades nurscia nurscia
CGTGCATGTATGAAGAGAGTGATGAATGTGGACGAAGCACGACAGGTGTGTAAGAATAGAGATATTTGGCACTCTGTACTCTTTGCCTACCCTGCAAGGGACCTGGCATGAAGATATGTATGTATAAAATTCATAAGCTTATTAGTCACTGATGTGTGTAACGTCTTCTCACTTGAAAGTTACCTTTAAAATCTTCCTAATACTCCGTTATTTATGGTCAACATAAGCATGAGATCGGCTTAGTTGGGTTGAAATTTTAACTTCACATTGTGCTTTTCAGGCAGACAACATCTGTTGTATATTTTACTACACATGTCATCGCCATTATCCTAAGGGTGTTATGAGATTATATCCGGTCAGCATATGTCAACTGTACAATAATCTGTATTTAAACAGTAACCGCAATTTGTGGAGTTTGTTTTATATACAGCTAACATCCATAATCCACTTTGTACTTTGTTCTGGGTAGCCGCGCTTTATGGATAACAGAACATGAACGAATGGCAGCAATGTCGTAGTTACATAGATGGCATCACCATCGTCTTGGACCGGATGTTGCCAGGTTATTAAAATCAGTATGTCTATCGGCTTAGAAGTGAAGCTTCCAATCCGCACAACCGTCCGTCCAATTTCCGAATCGGCTTCTGGCCTTTACAACGCCAAAGGAAGCGCAAAGATTATTGCGGGCCTTTGTAATAAATTTCAAAGATGGCGTCCGCTAAAATATTTCGTCCGTTAAAATATTTAATCAAAGTCGTTTGTTTTCCTTCTTAACAAATGTGAGTATCGCGGTAGGGCTTCTTCGTCCTATTATTTATACCGTCAGTTTAAAGTGATGTATGAGATAATATAAATTGAGAAATGTTTATAAAGGGTAGGGTGCAACCCCGTGAACTAATTTCGAATGCGGAAGAATAACTGCTTGTATTGAATGCTGATGTTCATGGGTTTTTGCCGCGTCGCTTCATAAGTATATAGTGATATTTTGGAACATATGTACATTTGGTCACATATTAGTCGCACTTATACATACTGAAGTATCTGGTACCGCAAGTAGTGATAAATATGTACATATACTCAGTTTACAAATTTCTAAATATTGTTTCCTCTAGTGGCAGCCTTTTTTAAACATTGATAACAGTGTAGTATATACAAACCTATTCAGAGAATAGATTAAATTGCGTCTAATTTTTAATTTGATCTCGTATCTACACTACAGCGAATGATGTACATAAACTTTATTGGTACAAATATGTATATACCTTGTTCATGGATACAACTTACTGTTTGCTTATTGATCACCACCGCATCCATTGTCGCGGTGATCCAACGTTTCCCCCACTACTGTGTGCCGGGCTCGAGCGGGCATTCGGTACTCACACGAGTGCCCCTCAAGTCCTCGAGCGGAGCATCGCCGCCGGCTGGCGCGCGCGGGATGTAATTGCTTTTTGAGTTAGATTATAAATACAGAGATATTGTGATGATGTAATTGGCATGAAATAGATTACAGTGCTTTTATTGTCTGTAGTTACTAATTAAATTTAAATGAATGATATCATTTCGTTTTATTATATCGTAACGCCTGATAGTGGTACGGGGGAGCCTCAATCAAAAATTAAATGTGCCTTCATTTAATTTCATGGAATTTATAATAATTATTATGTAAGCAGTGATTGATATCCCCACTGATTTGAAATTCGGTCTCTTATTCTGATGGCCCCAGCACAATTCATGGCGCGCACCTCTTAATAAAATGTGCATTTTAAGGTTAAATATCACTTGCTATAACGGTGCAGGAAAACATCGCGAAGAAACCAGCACATCTTAGATTTCATTAAAAAAATGTTCGCTAAGGCATGTGAAGTCTGGCAACCCGCACTTGGCCAGCGTCGCAGACCTTAACCATTTGCTTTTCATTGTGAGGGGAGATCCGTGTCCGGCAGTGAAACGAGAAAAAGCGGCAGGACAAAAAAAAATCATCATCGTCATGAACCTATTGCAGGCCACTGCAGTCATGATCCCCACGAAGAAAATGCGCGATGGGAATCGAAGAGCACAGCCTTTCGCACCACCTGTTCTGCTGGCCATAGCTAACTTGGGCATTCAGCTGCGCCTAGGCAGACGGCGCGATATCGCTTTCTACCAGCGCCGGGGTTAGTCGTGTCTTCCGACAGTCGGTATCCCGGCACAGGGTAGGGGAATGTATTCTAACTTCACCCCGGAACGAATATATAATTTCGAACTGCAACTCTTTTATGTTTCGCACCGCTCACAGCATATTCATAGTAGCGAATGGTTTGTTTATTATTCAAACTGTTTCCAATTCCAACTGAATATTACAGCTACTTTATATCGGCTCGGGGACAAGGGTCGTTGGTGAAACTTTTCGTTTTAGTTTTGTGTGCGTCATATTGGTTTTTCGCGTTTATTGATAATGTAATGAACGAGTGTTTTACGATGGAGAGTTAGACTTAACATAGAATAACATGTCGCTTGTATATTCCTGAAGTTATAGGCAGCCAGGAGGGTGGTAGACTGCTATGAATCACGCGTTACATGTCCCGGTCGCGCAATAGGTAGTGAGCCTGTTGCTGTCCACCGAGCACAAATCCAAAGTCAGAGGTGCTGACCTTGGTACCTGACCTGAGATACCTTTCGATTAGCAGTCGCATGATTGGCTCGACGATCGAATGGACCCAAGCGCTACTGCTAATCGAAACGTCCAAACGAAACGAGTCGAGTAGGTACTATGATATTTTTCTAGCTTACAATTTTTAACAGTATCTCTGACGTATAATACTATATATAACGCGTGGCCAGACCAGCCTGGAAATACTTAATAATATTACGTTTATTGTTGTTGGCTTGACAATTGTAACATAAGCTAAGCTCACCTTGTTCGTGGGCCCCTCGGGGGAGCAGTTCGATGTGCGCCTTCAATACTCCGCCTTATTGGAATTTTATTGGGTTTCTCGCTGGATAACTGTTTGTTTCGCTAATGATCATTAGTATATAACACAAGAGTGATTTTCCAAATGACCTACGTCCATCATCCAGTTCATGTATTTATTAAGTATACAGAGTAATGAGGAACATCAATATTAGATATTAATGTACTGTAATATAAAATTATATCTGCATTCTTAAGAGGGGTTGGGCAGGGAAGTGAAGATGTCACACGTTTCACCTGTTATGTTATACATACATATATATGTAGCTCCCGTAGAATTGGGGGTGAGTCTATTATCCGTAACTTTATTTTTACTTGTGTTTATATTGCTCACATATAACGTTGAGCGCTTTTCGATCTGCTTCGTCGAGAGTGCGGCATACCTCGGATAATTACTGTGTCATGCTATAGAACGATAGAGGCTGATGTAATAATGAGAGCCATTCATTTGTATCCTTGTATTAACTTTTCATTAGATCGATCCGAACGACTCGGAGTTTTGTAATGGTTTAAAATTATCTTAGTAATTCATTCTATCTATAACATTTAATTCCCACATTTAGTGTTTGATGAAATATTTTCGATTTACTTGGTATTTGTAACGACTGTTCTATAAAAAAGTATGTCAACCCTCCCGCCACAGCCGTCGTCACCTAGCACGTGATCCGTTTATGTGTTCCGGTATCAAAGTTGCAGACGTACGTGTTAAAACGAATCGTCTTAACTTCGCCGCCAGGGTTGGCAGAGCTCTGCCGATCGATCTACAAAAAACATTAGATGTCATTGTGTGGTGTGTGTGTCATTGTGTAGATCTGTGTGCTGAGATCAGATACATTCATTCATGTATGACAGTGACCAATTAACGTCAAGATATTAATGCATTTAAAGGATCTACAAGAAGTTATGAAGTGTAACCAAATTATTTTTTTATTGTAACCAGTGCTTACTTCAAGAAGGAATCAACGTCTGAATATCATTTTTATAAAGTGAAGCATATCTATTATTTTATGATATGTATAAATCGATAAATCTAGTTTTGTGAACCAATAAAATAAATGCCTGCCTCGTTCGTCGACCTGTTGCGAGCGCTACTGCCGATCTCGACCTCTAGTAGCGATCGACCTCTTGAGGTCCTGGTTTTGAATCCCCGGTCGAGTACTAGTGTATTTTATTGACTAGATTTTCTAGTCATCATTTTTTATCAGTGGCTTGGGGTCTAGTATTGTGCCCGGTGTACAGCAATAGCAATGAATGTGTTTTTGTTCATTCGTTCTTACGTTCGTTGTTAATGCGCTTATAAGTCTATTTGTATTATTCATCTGTGATTCTTTCTCTTTAAGAAAGTACTTTGATGGCGTCTCCTCGGATCTCGGGAAAGTGTTTATTCAAGTGAGTGTGTTCCTACTTTCCGAAGTAATGTTTGATGATCGGATCTGATGGTTGCTTTTCTTTTGCTTTTACTTTATACAGTTTACGGATTTAGTTTCGCTCTAATTTTAAGACAGTCAAATAGAAAAATACTATAAATTATTTAATGTTCTGTTTTGAAATTATTTTTAACGTAACATCGCGGCTGTAATCCCCGTAGAGGTACAGGAGCGCGGTACACTTCCACGTTTCACCAGTTATGTTTACGACCTCCTATTGACAAGGTGAGTCTATTGCCACATACATATGTATCTCCAGACTCCGAACCACTAATATAAAATCGATACGGGGCCAAACCGGGATTTGAACCCATGACTTCCCGATCGGCAGTCGCGTTTGCAACCAACATGACCAACGAGGCAGTTAACATACTTTTACATGTGATTCTTTTACTATTCCGTTACATTTTTTTTTTGTTTGACTTGACTTTATTTGACTATCTATAGTAAATATATACCTGCCTATATAAATCACTGGTTTCTCCTAAGACCCGTTCAAGATATGCAGTATAATTCCAAAAGCGTTTTTGTTTTTCGAAGTTATGATAAGCTGTCTTATCCACGGCTTTTATCGAGCTTTTAAAATTCTCCGCACACGGGATTGTCCCTAAGTCGCATCTCAACTCGCCCCGTTCGTGATATCTCGAAGAAATATAAATACGCGAGCTAAGTCGGTACACGATATAATGACGTCGTATACAGGAACTCACGGATCGTTCGTAAATCCTTATTGTTTGTCGGTGTGGTTAACGTGTTGAAGTGAGGACTCGCAAAGTTTTTGCGGTGTTCGTGATGATCCCATAAGCACATAAATTTCCTACGCTATACTATAAATCACTTATGATTAGATAAAATCGTAACAAAGTGGAAATCTATATAATATTTATAATAGGAAAAGAAGTTTTGTACTTTCAAAAAGAATTGTGAGTGATATTCCTGACGTCCCCAATATTGACGATTGGATTAACATATAAACTTCCACGTTTCTCTGCTACGTGTCAATTGGCAGCACGTGTGCCGAAAATAGTGGTGGGAGTGAATAGTTTACTCTCGTCGTGTCAATGTAAATGTAATAAAATGTTAACAAAAATTGTGATACTTGCATCCTTAGCAAAATAATATGTAGGTACATATTTCGATACGCTACTATTGACAAAATTACAAGCGATTTTTATATACATATGTATAGACTATGAACAGTTTTAATTAAGTACCTACCTACTCGCGTTTTAATGACCTGTTGGTTAAGTAATTTTACTCACTTTAAAACTTTAATAGGTACCCAAGAAACATTAAAGTTAAAGCGATCACCTGCGACTTACTTGAGATGCGACGAAGTGTGAATATACTAATAAAGCTTAGTGTTTTGTGTTACTCTTTTTTTATTTGATTGTCTTTTGTCTTTCCGTTCTTCTGCATTAGGTTAAAGCGTAAGTGTACCATAGTCTGCTTGATTGGTATAATACTAGCTCCATTTTCCGACACTTTCCCATTAACAGTTCGTCAACATTAAATTGGAGAAGGCGATGTTAGTGGTACCCAGTGGGAAAACATTCTGATCGCGTGTACAGAACCGACGCTCGAGGGCCTACGGACCTACGCGTGTACAAACTTTCGTCCGCCCGACGACTGGTGTCTACCAGGGGTGTCAAACTGAAAAGCTAACTTGGGCCCCAATAAACAAAGCTTAACTTTAGGTGGGCCGCAAAAAAATCAATATTTATAGAAACAAATATTTATAGTAGGTATGACTATTACATTGTAATAAACATATATAAAGTTAAATTATTGTTTACGTCCTGATACATGAAATCTCTTCTCTGACACTCTCTTTCCTATTTCTGGAGAAATTTTATTCGCCGAGGCTACATTCAGAATTGACCCAGCGTGCGCGTTATTAATATAGTTTCGGACAGGAGATTTATTTCCATTCATAACAAAAAATAATTGCTCGCACTGATAAGTACTTCTAAACATGGAAATAATTTCGCACCTGCTGCTTGCTTGCCTTTGTGCGGGAATAATTAGGGATCCGCATCACAACAACAAATAAATCAATTAGTAAATAGTACTGCTGCGAGAAGTATATTATAATTTTATATGCTGGTTTCGTTTTTAATTCACATTTCTGTTGCATTTTTACTTTACGTCTCGTATATAGACTTGGTCACAAAAATGTTCATCTCGGGCCGCAGGCATCCCGCGGGTCGCGAGTTTGACACCCCTGGTGTACACTCACGAGGTAACTAAGGGTAGATTTACCAAGTATTCATACTTAACCCTAGTGTTATAATTCATGTATAAAATATGATAAATGGTTGCATTACACGCACAGCAATCGTCTTGCAACATTAATATTATATTTCATGTTAATTATCTTTTTGATTACCGAGTCGCAGGTTCTACATTTCTGTAAATTTCAACAATTTTTTTTAGGTTTTATTAAACATTTATGTGTGTTACAACCGAATAAACGGACTATTTCATAAAAACCTCGTTTTTGTTATTTGTGGAACTATCACATTAGGTGGTCCTATTAGTTCGTATACATTGGCATCCAACCTCTTCTCGAGATCTGTCCCATATAGGCCGCTATTTATAAGTACTAAGTTGAAATGGTCTAATGTCTTAATAAGTTGAAACATTACTCTAAATATTTGCTATAATCTGTATATATAGCTGTAGTAGTGTTTTAGATCTTTATTATTACACTCGCATCAACGGTGCCACCGAGCGATTTGTAAAGTGATGTTTATCATAGCGCTTTGTCAAACTCGTTAGTTAATCAACTCTTACAAATGTTCAACCTGTTGTTTATACTGCTTTATTTGCGAATGGAGTTCTAGCACAACACACGCATTTAGGTTAATACATACTATCTATCATACTAGCATTACGTTAGGCATACAATACAGATGATTGAGATGCACAGTGCATAGGTTGCCTAACAAACCGCTGCGACCGACACCGCAGTCACGGCGCGCGGGTACGTGCCCACATGTCGGTACACATGTACACGTTACTGCAAACCGATAGATCCAATATACGATGAGCATTTTGATCACTCTATTGAGAAAGGAGTCTGTTGGTTTATTCAAGCCTATTTCTACCGCTATTCACCTGTGCTCGTATAGTTTCTGGTGTTGGTACACGTTGATATACTCACTCGTAGACGGATAGCGATTCAATTTAATTGACTAATGCAGCACCAGCAACACAATACAATTTCACTGACATGACTGGCATTGTAAACTAACAAGGGTTGTTCCTACAATGGTCTCGCGATATTGAAGTTGCTACCGTCTCGGAGAGATAACATCAAAAAGTAAAGTAACTTCACGCTTGCAATCCCCGAAGAGGTAGGTTCAACTTAGGTAAAAATTAATTTAGTTTGCCAAAAGGCATTAAAAGGTGACTCCGAGGTTTACCACGCGATGGAATTTCCCCCGATTTTGAAAATGTTCCTATCAACGACATCAAGTGTCCAGATGGTCTGTTTGTCTGACTACACAATAAAAGACAACTTTAAAGTGATTTACCGCACCTGCAGTAAATTTGTTTATCAGTGCTCATAATTTATTCTGGTCTGTCTGAACTGACTATTAACGTAGTGCTTCCGGGGCTCGCTACAGACGTTAAATTGTCTGTTGTCAGTCTCGACGAATGGCGAGTGACAGTCAGTGCGCGGTTCTTTTTCTTCCATTACAAATTTGACCTGAATTACTGTTACGTACTGCTGTATTTATTGGGCGAGAAGCTTTGTGCGAATACTATGGAAAAAAACCTGTTTATTTAACACGAGATCTTTGGTTATCACGTTTTGATGGTCTCATCGGGTACACTTCCGTTCTTCTACGAGAAGTTTATTAATTGGCTTTCGACTGCGCAATAACCCTCTCTTTTGTTTCAGGACCCTAAAATCCGCAATGTGGTTCTGATTGGATCCCAAGGCTCGTTGGAGGAGAAGACCGTCACCGTTTGCTACGGGATGGACTTCGTCAATATCACCTTCATCAACTTCTGCTGCACCAGGAAGGAGATAGCGCAGGTTGGTTGTTACAGTGTGTTGTGTATCGTTGCCTATTTGCGAGGAACATGTTGTATCAGTAGGAAGTTAACAATTTAATTGCTTGAAAGGTAGACATCCATAAGACTGGCTAGGTGTGGCATTGGTAAAATTTAATTCGTGGTAAAATAAAATTTATCCGGTGTAATAATATCCGGTGTACTCATAAAACAGCTACTACTACTAAATGTAACAGTTAATACATAGTACATAATAGAACCTTGCCTGGGTTTACAAACTCGACGTCGATTTACGCTACGTTAGTTAATTCATCGTCCCTCGTGTTTTCTCGAAGCTAATTATTTACAGCATTTTGCTGTTGGTCCCGGGAGGGTACCTTATTGTAATTAACTATCGAGTTGAGAGACCGCCATAAGTTAACAAGTCCCTGTAGGTAACGATGAGGTAAGCACCGTCTGTACGACCCTGGAAAAGGGAGAAAGCATGAAAATACATTCTCATAAATGATACATATTTACATTCTCATAAATGTTACCAAATATAATGAAATATTATTCTGAAAATAATTCACTTAATTATAATACTTAATTAAAATAATTCACTTAATAATAATTCACTTAATAATCCACTTAGGCACTGTATGTTTTCGGCGACATGTACCTTCCCATTCCGGAGGATTAATTAAGACCGTCGGTGTGTTCGCGACTCTAATGGTATAGACTTGACGAAGTGAAATATTGCGACCTCCAAACGTTGAACCTATTAAAATCGCGTCGGGCGCGCGTGTCAAGTGTTGTCTCCGATGTGATACAATTGGAGTCAATTCACGCGGGGTTACGGGTTATTATCGTGCCTAATTGCCCGCAATTACTGCTACATTGATTCAACTCACTCTTGATATATTGAGTTGTGTAATTATACGCGAACTCTTTGTGACATCTCTAATGTTATTGAGCATGTTCATGTTGATTTATCACCGTTTTCCCATCAATATACGATAGCGTGGTGACGTTTGCTACTACATACCATAGTTAAAATTAACTTGATTAAATTACGTACCAGCTTAATTTATAAACTTCTTTTAGGATACCTTGAATAGTTACGGACGAGTATCCGAGGTCGCGACGCACTCGAAACTTTAAAATACATAGTTAAATAATGTAAACGTAAACTTAACATCACACCTGGCATCTCGGAAGAGGAATTTAGAACACTCCCACGTTTCACCGGTTACGTTTACGTCCCACTATGGAATAGGTGGTGAGCCTATTGCCCCATGCATCGGGCACATATTCAGACTCCGAGCGAATACTACAAAATGTAAATTAGAAAATTTAGTAGTGCCACACTTGCAACCAACACGACCAACGAGGCAGGTAGGCAGGCAGGTAAATTATACATATAACTTTAGTATAGTAAAATAGCGTGTGTAAAACCTGTCTAGTGCTTGAACCTTCACAATTGCAAAACTGTAGTTATTCCATACTTTCACAATTCAAAATCAAGGTTGTAGTATTTTCACCTTATGTGACACTTATACTCTTGTGACAGGTTTTCTGTCAGTCAGCTCTAAGATGGTTCGGAATCTTCTAAGCTACACGTCCATTTCTTACTGTTATATCACAAAAAATGTTCTAAGAAGAGATATTAATATCAATTTGAATGTTCAGCAGCTCGATTCAACTTCGCCCAGTGCCGTTAAAAATTCCATTCGAATATTCAATTCCGGCGCTCAAGAACGCGTATTGTTTGACGACGGCACTAGCAAGCGTTCGGAATTGTGCTGTAGGTACTAGGCATATGAGTTTTATGGCGATTGATCGTAAGTTATTTGGTATTGACAAATAGTAATCTATCGTTTTGTGGATTTAGGTCATAGAACTCTTCGATAAGTGGCTGATGAATTTGAGAACACGTGTCGGTTTTCCTGTTCATTCCTTGAATTTTAAAATAGGAACATTTCTATTCTTATATTTCATGCTATTTAATAGGAGAGCAGGTAGAAAACCGCTAGGGCCTATTTATGGCATGTCTATCCATATAAATAAATAAACCATACAAGCCGTGGAGGGCGGTCATGACCCTCAGCAATTAGTAATACGAGGCGAGGAGCAGGAGGACCCGCCGTATAAATAAATGTTATAAATAAAGTAATTACATTTTAAAATACCTTTATAGACGACACGAGGATAGCATTTAACTTGTGTATTTTAAACACTGAAATTCTTAACGGTATACGATAATGGTACCTGCACGGAACTAAATTTGTTAAGTACAATGTCTCCGCGTTACTAAGACAATACAAAATTTCATTCTTACAAAAGTCAGATTCTTGTTCAGAATGTCCTTTGAGCTCCCGCCAGGAACTGTCATAATTTATAAATCATACCGTACAATAATCATGAATTTTAATCGATGGAAAAAGGTCAAGCGAGACAATGAAAAAATTGGTGGCACGATGATAGTTCCGCTGTTGGATTTACAAAATTATTATCGGATATTTCGCGAAAATGTTTAGACAAGAATCAGTTTACGGGATAATATAAATGGGCGTAAAAAGCTGAACATCGAGTGTTGGCCAAATAGGCGATGATATTGAGTGGACGGCTGGTGTTTTGGCGCTCGGTAATTTGTTACCGTTAGCTTTTATCGCTATAATGAATATAAAATTTTGTGAAACGACGAAAAACTACACGATAATAAATTTCAGAAGTACTGATAAGGTATTAATATATATTTTTTAACGTTTGTGATTTTTTTTTGTCAAAATTCACAGTTCTAGAAAATTCCGTATGTAAACATGTTTACCAATACAATGACTTGAAAGGTTATCATTATCATTATCATCATCATGTAAGCTTTGTAAATGTAAAGTCTTTTAAGGTTATGATTTTAAGCCATTATGACAATACTCGCCTTGTATTCTGCGGGGAAATCTAAATAATTCTCTATCTATATGTCATTGTTTAAGAAGTCAATTACAAAAAGTGCTCTATGTAAACTTTGCCACTTTCTAGTATTTGAACTTTTTCCACAATCTCTGTAATTCCCATGCCGTGAAAATTTCAAGTGAAATATTTTCCATATTTCATTTCGGTTACATTTAAACCAGTTACCGCTAGTTAAGTTCACATTGGGTTCTGTTTTGTTCCTTATACCGTCGAGTTAACGTCGACTACATTGAATCGTTTGCCGACAATATTTACATCTATGCTGTATTTACCAGCAGCTTAATATATTTTGGAAAAGGGTAACGGTTACAGTCGTCTCATGTACAACTGTATGAAATTTAAAATATGTATATCTAAACGTCTATACCAGAATTTTCTGAAAGTGTTAATATTCAAAATGACCGAGTTAGGACGTCTCATGTTTATTATTTTATTGAATTACTATTAACTTTTTTAAACTGCTGTAGCTTAGATACAGCAATTCAAAATTCAAAAGTAAACCTCGTGATCCCGCAATCGTTTTAAGATTGAATGTAACAGTCTATGAGAACTACTTACTTCATTATCACCTGTGCCTGAAAACTTTCTGATTGTTTTTCTAACATATACAGTAGCATATAAACTAACAAGAAAATTCAAGCACTTTTAATGTCAAAACTAAGCAACGAAGTCTAAGCTTTAATAATGAACTTTTGTAACAATATGTACAATGACATTAAAATATTTGTATGAAATTAGTTACTTTGAATGTAATATATTTTTAGAATTCAGTTAATATAACCTATTTCTATCTATTTGCAGATATAAAGATATCTAAATCTCTATAGATATATGAATTTTATGGGTCAATGATTTGTAATTTGGATTTAGAAACCTAGTTTTAAGGGTTCCTTTTTCTCCACGAAGTTTGCGCAGTTATATACGTACGTTTATAAGATTACGCATCATCCATTGTAGCACTTACACTTATAGTTCTGTACAATGTCCTCGAGGACGTGTGAATTTTGTCCAAACGCGCTTAATCACATCGGCGTACTGTGGCCTTAGCTCTATTAATTCATAGATAAGTTTCTTGCCCAACATCAAAACTATTGTGTGATTAGTTATGGTGATATCTTAGAATTTCATAATGAGCTTCTTATGGCCTGTCGCTGTTCATTAATATTTTCATAATATTATTTTCAAGTTCTGCTTTAGTTTTATTACATTTTTTTATTTGCAGTAATCTTTTCCACTTACGAGCACGTCTGTGTGTTAAGGCCTAACCGCTGTATTTGATATTGTGATGTTATTCTTAACTTGGCCGATATCCAATCGCGGAAATTCTTTCCTTTTGTTATATACTGTCAGTAACTCGAAGCAGCCTTACATAGAGAAATATAAACGATTAGCTTTATGAAGCGTAACGTTTTCAGTTCGCCTAATAACTTGTACTAATGATACCTTATCCGGCACACGTTTAAAGGCTTCTATAAATGTCACGAACAGCCCTGTATTAAGAAATTAAAACTTGGTTAGTCTACACTGTTTTTCCTGTAGAGCTGTCATTGAAATGCTTAAATGGAATTTAAATGGATATTCAAAATTCAGAAATAATGTTGTTGTTGTTGTCCTCTTCGCCGTGGCCGGCGACAGCGACCTGCACTATGTACAATTTCTAGAGTGAGCTCGTAAGTGGCTAGCAAAACCAAATTTGGTTTTAAAGACCCGGTCACACTGCGAGCAAAAGAGTTGGCCAAGGTCGTTATATGTGTAATTGTAGTGGGTCTTCTGACGACTCTTGCAAGCGCGGCGCTTTTCGTCTAGATCTTCAAGACGGCATTTTTCAAAGCGTTCTAGAGTTTTGTGAACCCTGTTACGCCATTCTAATCGTTTTGACGCCAGCTCTTCCCAGCGATCAACAGGAATACTGCAGGTTGTGAGGTGACGCTTAAAGACGTCCTTGTAGCGTAGATACTGTCCGCCCTGTCTACGTTTACCTTGGGCGAGTTCTGAGTACAAGACAGCTTTCGGCAACCTGCAATCATCCATGCGTTGCACGTGACCACACCATCTTAACTGCATCTTCATCAAGATTGCCTCCATTCCCATCATGTTAGTGCGCCGAAGAATGTCTGTGTTTGGGAACTTGTCCTGCCATTTTATTTTAAGGATGGAACGTAGACATCGCAGCTGAAAGGTGTTTAGTTTTTTAATGTCACCTCTGTACAGACACCATGTTTCAGCAGCGTAGGTGAGTATTGGCAGAACTAAAACTTTGTACACCGCTATTTTGGTATTAAGTTTAATGTCGCGAGATCTCCAAACACGTTTGTTCAACTTTCCAAACATGGTAGCTGCTTTAGCTATACGCGAGGCTAGTTCTGATTCCAGTCTGTTATCACTTCGGATCTGGCTACCGAGATACTTAAAGCTTGACACCTCTTTGAGTGGTTTCGAGTGCAGCGTTACGGTGGAGCAGTCTGTGTCACATCCTCTTGGTGACTGTTTGAGGATTTGGGTCTTTTTAACGCTTATGCTTAAGCCAAATCTGTAGCAAGCATCCTGAAGAGCATTCAAATAGTCTTTTAGGCATTCAATGGACTCTGCCATTATGCACACGTCATCAGCGTAGAGCACCTCAAGTACAGAAAGGTTTGATGTTCTCAACTTAGCCCTGAAGCGTGAGATGTCATAAACGCTTCTATCTGTGTGGACATTCAGCTGAATCTGTCCGAAACTACGCTGGAAGGCATCGGTTAGAACAGCCCAAAAGTATAGAGCAAACAGCGTAGGAGCCATAACGCAACCTTGCTTGACACCGCTGGTAACTTCGAAGCGGTCTGAGAAATCGTTTTCGTGTTGAACGCGAGCCATCATACCGCTGTGAAACTGGCGTATAATGTTGAGAAATTTTTCAGGACACCCAGCCTTTTCCAGCACGTTCCACAGAGCGTCACGGGGTACACGATCGAATGCCTTTTCAAGGTCTACAAATCATAGGTACAAGGGTCGGATTTGTTCGAGGCTTTTTTTCTGTATTTGTTTTACTATAAAAATGCCATCAACAGTCCATCTGCCTGGGCGAAATCCGTATTGCGACTCTGGAAGTATCCATTCAGCTAGTGCAATCAAACGGCTGTTCACAATATGTGCTAGTACCTTCCCAGCAGTACATAGGAGAGAGATGCCTGTATAGGAACTGCAGTCTGATACAACCCCCGTACCTTTGTAAAGTTTGCAGAGTGACGCATGTTTCCAATCTCGAGGCACAGTTTCAGTTTCCCAGACCTTTTGAACCAAGTCGAAGAGCTTCATGTGTATACACGGACCGCCATATTTGTAAACTTCTGATGGAATACCATCTACGCCAGGTGTCTTGGCGTTTTTTAATTTGCTCACGGCTGCAAGAAATTCCTTGAAGTTAGGTGGGTTGGCGAGGTCTTCTCTAACAGGATGGCACGCCAGGTTTCTAATATATGCCATATCAGTTGTCTGCGAGCAGGGATTCAGAACTTCATTGAAGTGTTCTGGCCCACCTATCTAAGATTTGCTGGAGTTCCGTAAGTTTACAGTTCTTGTCTCTAGAGTATATGGGCGCTATCTTTCTAGATCTTGGGCCAAAGATAGCTTGTAATGCCTCGAAAAATTTCCCCGTTTGGTTAGTGTCAGCAAATAATTGCAACTCCTTTGCCCTATCCAGCCACCATTTATTTTTCATATCGCGAATACTGGTTTTTAGCTGGCGTTGTAAGGACTTTCGACAAACGGCGTTATTTCTAGACATTAGCTCTTGTCTGTAGTTGTCTAGTAGTGTCCGTATATTCTCATCGGAGTCATCAAACCAATCTTGGTTCCTACGCTGAGGTTTTGCTATCACACTCTGGAAGCTCTCACGTAACCCATCTGAAAAAGAGCGCCACGCCCCGTCGATATCAGTGTTAGTATCGAGTACTTTGGTACTGAAAACGCTATTCATCTCCTGGCTAAGAGCTTCCGAGCAAGGATAGTACATAGTCTTGCTGGCTTCGTGTAGGCTGCACGTCGTGGAAACCTCAAACTCAAACGCATCTTTGATCGTATTAAACGATGGTCTGACCAGCCTTCTGCTCCTCGCATAGCACGTGTGATTAGCAAATCGCGTAGGTCGTGTTTGCGTACTATTATGTAGTCCAGCAGGTGCCAATGTTTCGATCTGGGATGCATCCACGAGGTTTTATATTTATCTGATAGGCGGAAGAAGGTATTAGTCAGGCATAGTTCGAACTCAGCGCACAACGTGAGAAGCTGCATCCCATTTGAGTTGCAGTTCCCAACGCCATGACGACCAAGAACACCATACCATGTTTCATGATCTCTACCAACACGAGCATTAAAGTCACCTAGCAAGACTATTTTATCCCTATAAGGTATCTTTCCAAGAACGACGAGCAGGTCATAGTAGAATTTTTCCTTGTCGTGGTCGCTAGCTGTTAAAGTGGGGGCGTAGATGCATATAAAGTGTACGTGCTTGGTCTTATTTATTGGGAGTCGCAAGGTCATAATACGGTCGTTAATACCCTGTGGCAGCTCTGGTAGAGTTGCTGCTATTCTGTTGCGCACTGCAAAGCCAACACCACTTGACGCTCTTTCTGATGCTGGTTTCCCAATCCAGAAATAGGTATTCAATCCAGAAATAGGCCACCCAACCGTTCACATAAGTTCCCACTGTCACTGAGGTGAGTTTCACTTATGGCGGCAATATCCACGTTGTACCGTTGTTTTCCTCTCAGGACACAGGTTTGAGTCGGCATCCAAGAGCGTTCGCACATTCCATGATCCAATTACTAGGTTTGCCGTTAATTGTTTATTTTGATTCTTTCGACCGCATTAGACTGGTGATCTGATGACCGCGGTTAGCCATACGATACATAAGAGAGACGGACTATGTTTAGGCCAACTTTTCTAGGACCCTCCCCGGATTGGGGAAAGCAGAGCGATCCTAAATAGGGCTGCTTTGTCGTCAGTCGTGCTGCCGAACCCGTCCTCCCGTCTCAGTCGAGTCAAGGAGCGACCACTCTCGTTTCACCGCCTACGTGCCGAGTCCCAGCTAAGGTCGATGGTCCACCAAGACCCCAACCCCACCACCAGTTCCCGATCGCCGCAGGACTTTGAATCGTAGATCCAAATTCATAATCCAGGTCATCCGCGCGTGAATATATTATAGTGGATAGACAGTTGCGCACCTACGAATCTACTCTCTCGTCCTCAGTCTACTATTACCAATGGACCGGAATACCAATACAACTGGCGATAATAATAATAATATCTTCTGACATCTTCACATACGGCCATCTGATCCCAAAGTAAGCAGCAAATAATTCATAAAGTTATTTTACATGGTTTTATGAATTTTTTAATGATTTGTTATAATCGTTATCCTTCGCGACCGTTGAGATCAGTTATTCTAGGCGAACGCTATTTTCATTACGACCAAAAAATATTTGTATGCGTACATAGTCGTATTGTTGACAGACAACAGTATGCAAAGTACGCGCGTGCACACGTGAACCGATACAGGGAACCGTCCTTCAGTGCGACATTTAATTAAAGGTTTAACGTAACGCGACGTGCCGTCACTTCCGGTTCAGTTCCTAGACCATCGAGTTGCACGATTGGACGGACGAACATACGCAAATTGTAATATAGGCTTAACTTAACTTTGATGAAGAATAAGTTTATATGGAGAAGTGGTTCTTAAGTATTTGGTTTGAAGGGACCATTTGATTAATATTTTGTCTTCTCATAGACTACCGAAATATTGTAAGTTCTTCCGTAGTTAAAAGTAATATATTTCGAAAAATAAAAAAATATTATTGTAAGTAAAACTTTGTTATTGTATAGATTATTACATCATTATATGATGACTTTGTGAAATATTTAAGACGTTTTCAGGAAACATCAATTGTCAACGGTATGCTGTTTAAGAATTAGTCACCTAGAAACTATTGATATCATACTTAAAATCGAGCAGAACAAACGCATTATTATATGCCCGCGAGCGTTACGAAGCCAGGTCCTCAATTGTGTTTCTAGAGCCCCACATTTTGAGCAATTTGTGAATTAATCAAGACATCTACAATTTTTGGTTAATTTGCTTCTACGGCTGTTTTTAAAAGACACTCTCCTATTCAAGCTACCTACATACAAAGATAACAGTAAAACGTAGTAGCAAAAAGTTAATCTATTACGACTTATACTATTGTTTTTATTTATACTGTTTATTACGGTGCGTAAAAACGTTGTTCAATGTTGTTCTATACTTGCTTGAATTTTTATAATCATAGATAAACATTACTCGTGACTGCCCACTTTACACTTATGGTCAGTAGCAGTGGATTTAGTGTAGAGCACAAACGGCTCAGCCTTATCACACATCGTTTATTCAAAAATATCTAGGCTATCTTCTTATACAATCTAGTCACACCACACAATAAGCAATTCTTTTGTTTAATCGTCGCACTTTGGTCACGATTTGTTCTGTGTAAGGTTTTAAATGTAATTCACAAGGCAACATTTGTATTCATTTGTAATTTGGACTCAATAAAGTCTTGAACATTACATATGTATATGTGAATAATCATATTGACAACCACAATTAACATGTAAATTATCATAATGGTCTGGCAGGGGGCCCCGGGTTTGTTTTTCGCGTAAAAAAATCATAACCATGGATTAGCATGTTCTTTTGGGTCTAATTATAAGTGCCATAACTGGGCACAGAGTCCTAATAGAGTATTAGAGAGAAGCGCGATTAATATATAGGTATTTAAATTAATTACAATTTAGTTTTTATTTACCTTAGTGTTTACAGTTTTTCCATACAGTACCCATATGAAGTCATCATTATCAGCCTGACTCAGTCCACTAGTAAATTGGTTCACTAGTGCACCATGGGCAGGTGAAGCTGGCTTGGACTTGTAATATGGAGCTCGGAACTCTTTCTATCACTTTCTGAAGTAGTTATCGAAATTAATATCAATTGAAGTGTGTATTTGTTACCAGATGTGGACCGATGAGCTGTTCGCGTTAGCGTACAATCTCAACCAGTTCAACAATCCCACCATCAAGTTCTTAGAGAAGCTGCACACGAAGATCGTTCTTAAGGCTGACAAATCCGGCAAGATACTGGTCAAAAAGTGAGTGGTTTTGCATTTTTTTGTCTTTTCTACTTTTACTTTCACTGTTAATAATTTTGATCGATATTAAAATTCAAACAGTTTAATATTGAACACTGCGATAGCGACCTAATAAAGGTTTAATGAAAAACAAAAAAAAAATGCAATATCCCAATGACTGCAATAAATAAAGAGACAAAACAGCGTTTAAACATAAAAACGCAACAATTTTTAAAATACCAACATTTATAGTTTAATCCAAAATCTATTCAATTTACAAAAATAGTGTGGATTTTTTTAACTACGAGTACATATCGAAGCGGGTATGTTGAATATAACGATTTCTATAACTATTACTGATACTGTAACAGGGCATCAAGAAAGCAAATAAAATAATTCAGCATTAACTAGTCAATTGCTCCAAGATAAATCTATCTTGGGCAACGTGTTTTATTGCGATAATGGTTCCATAAAAGTTTCCCGTGAAGTAATGGCGAGTTCTCGCGGAACTGGAGTTACGGCGTCAGCATTCCCCAGTCATTTATACACTTCTGCGACTCCCCGCCGGCAGGAGTCTGTACGATTTTAATGATGTGTCTTAAAATTCAGTTGTTTAAATTATTATATAAATTTAAACGCGAAAGAATATTTAACATTGAGATGGTTAAATGTTTATACGAAAATTGAAATCTAATCAAGTTGAAGTAATACATAGCATAGTCCATCTGTCTGTCTACTTACTTGTCTATTTGCCCGCGTATAAACACACGAGACAATCAATCTTAGTTTACATCTACTCTTTATTTGATTTAATGTTCCGTGAACTAAGGCTCTTTTCGTATATTTCCATTTTGCTATTCCAAATACGCAAATGAATTTGAAATCTACGATTTCTTAAAGGACATCAACATCGCCTTTTAATTCCGTTGGTTCTACATAAGTACTCTCCAATCAATTTATACGGAGTTCAATCAAACATTCCTCGTTGGAGACGCGCAGTTTGCTACGTCAGCTATTGAAAAGTGAGTTGTGTTTTCTCGGCGTGCACTTGCCAGCTAAACGTTTTGTACTTATTCATTCAGTTGATTTTGTACGCTCCGTCTAGATTTGTATGGTGAATGTATATTGTATTATATTCTGTATTCATTTTGATTTATCCTGTTGCTGTTTCATATTAATTCGCTCTTATCCGATTTGAGCCTTTCACACTTTTTTTTTCGTTGAAACAAAACTTATTTGGATGAACCATTTATGACTACAATCGTTTCAGACCGCTTCAGATAGTAGTCCACCAGATGTACCACAATACCATCTAATATCACAGAATCGATTAGATCTTAGCAATAGCGAACATTATTTGTTAACATTACTGCCTAAACGAAATTCAATTTAACTGTATGAAACTTATCGCAATTAGGAGTTGTTGGGTCTATTGTAATTGAGGAAATTCCTCTCTCTCTCTCAAAACGCGAACAGGCCCGGCGAAGTTCCTGAAGCGACGTTCGACTCGCGGCGGATAAGTTTATTTACTTCAATCAACTCTGTTACAGACGTTCCGACAAGTTTTAGTGGATATAATTTTATGATTAATATGTTATAAAGTTGCACATTCGTGCTTTCGTGTTGAAAATGTTTATTGTGAAAGGTAGAAGCTAACTTTGGTAAAGCATTTGAGGTTGTTGCTGTGAAGTTATTTGGGTCTTATGTTTCTTTTCTTACAAAACAATAAAAAATATAAAGTAAGAATTCACATGAGATTTCTAATTGACGATAGGATAACTTATCCGCCCGAGAAATTCGTAATCTAATGTATGTTTCGTATCAAATGCGTTAGCGAATGTGGGGAAAAAAATAATTTATTTTATATCTATAAATGAAGCTAAATTATAATCGTAATAGAATGTCTATAACTCAACATAAGTAAGTTAATTATACAGTTGGATTTTAGGGAACCTCCCTAAAATCTAACAATGTAATGCAAGAAGCAATCCCATTCGATGAACCACTTGACGAAATCGATTACTATGTCCGAGTTGCGCCTGACGAGTTTGCTTACTTCCTGCGTCTCCCTTCGAGAGTGGACTAATTTACAGATGTTTCCTTTTTACTGTTTGTTGTATAACAAAACATATAGTAAGTTACATACACATACATACATATCTTCATGCCAGGTCCCTTGCGGGGTAGGCAGAGAGCACAGAGTGCCAAATATGTAAGTAAAAGAAAATATTCTCGTAATTTTGAATTATTTCAGTATCTGGCGGTTTGACTAATTGATGTCTAAATATTTTTATTTCTACATTCTCAACAATGTATTAAATGTCGGTTTTGATTTTTAATCTTTTGCCATGCTATGCTAAGAATTTAAAAATGAGTAATTTTTAAAAATTTGGCCATTTTTAATTAGCAATAGGCTTGCGTTTGACTGCTATCCCACTTGATGGAAACCGAAATGCAGCTTAGAATGTGCATGCTTGCCTAGAAAGTGCCTCTTTACACTTGTCTTTAATAGTTCCAAGTTGTACGAATTGGGAAAAACAGAATCCTGCAAAGAATTCCACTCTTTCGCATTCTGTAGCAGATACAATTTAGCAAACCGTTTCGTCCTGTTCAGTGGAATGTCTATGAGATGTGTATGGTACCCTGCCGTACGTCGAGACGTCCGATGGTAGAACGGAGCAGGTGGAACCAGATTATGGAACTCTTGTGCGCTCTCTCAAGAATTTAAGCGATGGGAGATTACAAGACGAGGAACTTTACGTCGATGTTCAAGCCTGTGAAATTTAGATACTATGAGTTTATTTTTACCAATAAGTCGTCTAGCACGTTTTTCCATAGAATTTAAGGCATCCAGGTAATACTTTGCGGATCATCTCATAGGTGTCCTCAGTACTCCATGCAAAATCGCACTTGAGTCTGGTATAACACGAGCAGTTGCTTAGGCATGAAGTACCGCTTCACCTTGTTCAAGATGCCAAGTATTTTCGTTGCTGTTTTTGCCTGAGATTTTATGTGGCGGCCGATCCATTCCCAGTAAATACAGATGGCCAGTGATTGGGTCGAATGCATTTCGAAAAGTCAAAGTCATATGATAATTTTGAATCACTATTATGTAGGAATCTCCATATTTAGTGAGTAGCCTTATTCTCAAACGCTAGATTGACTGTCAGACGCAGAACGCTATTAAGCGTTGTACGCGTCCTTACATAGCTTGTTTAGAGACAATGCATCGATCATATAACCGCAGTATCATCACATTGTGAACCTCTTATTTACTACCGTGATGTATCCCTATAATACCTAAATATATAAGAAATAAAAAATATTTTTTTCTTACGTACACATTATTCTGACCGTGCGTTTTTGAATTATTTTGATACAGTAATGTTATGTAAGAATTTGGACACAGTTTTCATCGTAGTGTCTTAGCAACACGAAACAAGTTGTACTGTAATCGATATAATTATTTATATTGTTACAAATTATCCTTTTCATTTACATAAATTCAATTTAAAGTATTAATGGCCAATGTTTTAACGCCAAAACGAACGCTTAATTCAAAGTAACGTTACAATAAAGCGAATATGGTATTTTTTTTTAATTCCAGTCCTTTATCTTGTGAAAAGAAGGCCAAATTTTGTTACAGTGTTACGTCTATACATTTTTATTTTAGGATATTCAATATAGAAAATCATAATGTACATGTGTGTAATCACGTTATTAAATTCTAGATTATAATAAAGGAAAATCGTCACGAATAGCATTGGCTTTTAGATAAACCTCCTGGAAAAAGTTTCCGACGCAGCGTCCGAACGTTACCGGACCAAGTTTATTTACTCGCGCAGACTTTGTTGGAGATGTTCATAAGACTTCGATTTTCTTACAATGGCTCAGTAAATTATGTTCGAAAATTTTCCTACAATGTTATTTAAATTCCACAATCTGAACTTTTTTAAATATTGGCATTACTGTCTTTGTGATACAGATAAAATCTTTATCAGTATTAACTACATTTTTCAATTCATAAGCTTTCTTATGTACACTTGTTTTAGCGCATTTACGTACACGCTATGTAGAATTGAAAAAGAAAACGGGAACTTTGAATACTTCACCACAAACAATATCTTAGTAATCATACTAACCGGTAAGGGCTTTAGCATCAACTAAAGCCCTTACCGGTCCTTTGAAATATGGCTTCAATTTAAGTTTCTTTCGACCCTTTTATCGTTCCACTGCTATAACAAGGGTCTCCTCTCAGAATGGGAGGGGCAAGGCCATAGTCTGCCACGCTGGCCAAGTGCGGGTTGGCAGACTTCACACG
>DWFO01000259.1:0-22808 GCA_018246595.1 Mimoniades nurscia nurscia
AAGAACACTTTTTGTACGTCAAAATGATGCTACCACCGCTTCGGAAGATGCCTCGCTATGGAGAAGAAGCGGCGAAAAAAACTCCATAGGTGTGCTATTGCATCTTTTAAAATAAGCACTTAGAATATTACAATTATACTTAACTAAAATTAGTTGCAATATACGGCATTCTTACGCCAATTAACACTGATAGTAAAAAAACGTAACATCAAGCCTGTAATGCCCGTAGAGTTAGGCAGAGGAATGTAGAACACTCCCACGTTTCACCAGTTACGTTTACGTCTCACTATGAAACAGGTGGTGAGTTTATTCCCGTACATCGGGCACATATCTAGACTCCGAGTCACTGCTAGAAAATTTAAATTAGAAATTTTTTATAGCCCCGTCCCGGGAATCAAACTCAGCACCAGACTGATAGTCTAGGACTTTGAATCTAGGACTATTACAAAGTGTTATTAATATTAAATATATGTAGTTATCTAAAACGCTAAAGAGAAACATGGCGCGAAAATTTGCACTTTAAGAGTATTTGCTATAAAATTATCTTTGAGCCTTGGCCAGCGTGGGAGACTATGGTCTTCATTCGTCCGATTCTGAGGAGAATCTCGTATTTAGCAGAGAAACGTTACAAGGGTTAATATTGACGATGATTTATCGGCACCTAATTCATATAGAAGTAAAAGAGCACTATTGACCTTAATAGACGTAGTATGTCAGAGCTAACCTTAAATATTCGTCTAATCCTTCTTCTCTCCATCCTCGGGGTCCTTGAGGGTATGCCACTGGGCGATGGGGCGGCGCGGGCTCGCCAGCATGTCGGACCAGTGGCGCAGCTCGGTGCCGGATGCGTTGTACCCCAGCACCACCTTCCCGATGGGCTCCGAGGTGCCGATGCGGTCGTAATCCACCACCGTCACTACTAGATTCACTTTCTGTTGTGCAGTTCATAGGTTAGTGAGTAATAATTGGTCAGCCAACTTTGTGGATTGGTTTTGGTTCTATTAGGTAATAAAATGTAGGAGCAAACTCCGTCAAATATTATGACTTATGAAACTCATAAATGAATAGATTTTTTACTATCAAAGTGCTTGTTTTCTAATATTTTGGTCGCTTACCTCTTACCTACCTTAGAGTAAAATACAAAAAGGGGAAGGTAATGAAGGTGGAATAATAAATAAAGAAATAAAAGAAAAACATTTCAGAAAGAAGAAGAAAGAGGAACTGGATTCCGTAAAACAAAGTAATTACAGTTTGAAGTCACCAAGTTGTAATGCAGTTACGAGGGGAGATTATGTAAACACCACTCATTTTTGCACGGAAAGATATTATATGATTCAAAGCCGATTTATTTAGGAAATCCCTATGAAAAGTTAATCTCTAACCAAAACTGTCCATTTCAGTTAAAGGTTAGCATTTTTATGAAGAGAAATCATAAAAAGTCGGCATTGAAGTATACAACCAGGAATACGGATTCTGGAATAAGGGTATAGAGATAATAGAATTTCACAGGATAGAAATAATCGTGATAGTTAAGTAGTATGTAACTAATATACAATTAAATTAATATTATCAACAACAATTACACCAACATATTTTTTTTCGGATCACACAGCAAACTCAAAATCAAATACACGGACATAAAAAGCACGAAATAATATTGAAAACTTGCGTTATCTTTACTCTTGCTTAGCTCATTCAATCCAAGTAAATCCGAATGGTCCGAATACACAGAGGAAGCAAACGATTTAAAGTGCAATAAATAAAATAATTTAGGATCGACGCAACATTGTTCAACGACACGACGGGAGCAGGACGGGTTGGATGCAAGTGGTGTAAATATCGGTACACAACATCGATTTGCACATTTATATGACGATTCCGAATGAAGATATAGTATTGTATGTTAGTATCCTCATTCAAGAGTACGTCCAAGATTGTGCCCAAGGGTGGTTCATCGTGACAGCTCGGCTGCGTTGTATGGTCATATACGGTAACTAAAGGTTACCCATTTTAAACTTTGGTTGTTCACAATATCATCAGCCATTTTGCACTGTTGTTTTTTTGCTTTTCTTCATCATGTCGACAATTTTATAATTGTGTAATATTTTTGATAAATTGTAATGTCATATATACTTTACCACCTCCTTAGCAATTTAGGTCAATGTCAATTCAGTCAGTTTTCTAAGGATGTTTAATTTGAACAACACTATAAACAAGTGCGTCTCGACGGTCGCGAGGAACACGCCCTTGGGGACGATCTCCAAGCGATGTGCCACAACACCAAATTTCGTATCGATCTCGGCTCGCACCTGTATTTGTTCGAATGGTACTTCAAATGTAAATGATTCGTTGTAATAGGGATTCAGTGTGCATTTCTTGATGCTTGTTTTCTTCTTCTTCAAACGCTTCCCGTTTTGCATGAGTGCAATTTTTACGTACGGATCTGAGGCGACGCAGCAACGTATCCGGATATGAAAAAAGGGGAAAATAATATATTAGTTACATACATTCATTTAAATTCTTCTAACGACAACGGAATTAGTTGAAATTATACTTCTAATCTACATTATGATTCCGCTTGACTTTATGAGCAAATGTATAATTAGTTACTTAATTTTAAGTGTAGGTATATGTACTCGTACGTATGTGTGTCACATAGTAATACGGTGTAATAATAAATGAAATAGCTAAGAAATAATTACTTATGGACGATATCAATGAATTCTATTACTACTTATAGTGTTGAATGCGAACACTCATTTGAATACTTTTGTACTTGAAATATGGAACGACCAGCGAAATTGGCTCCAAATAAGAACACAATAGGTATTGGTGTATAAGTATATGTATTTCGTTGGTCATTCTGTAATGTCTGGCTGTTTACTCGAGCTGATCTGACTTTGGCTTGTGCTATGTGGTACACTAAAATGCGCAGTGAATTACAATTAATATGTACAAAAATAAATTGTATTTTACCTTTTTTACAAAATAATATGAACATATCAAACTCATAAGCTTCATGCGCGTGTAAATGTACATCTACTGTCAATAAAGTTAATGTTATGTTAAAAGAAAAAAAAAATCATGCATGTATTTAGTTGTACGTGAGAATCAAGTTTTTCCTTACAGATTTTAGCAAACAGAGGTAAAAACAATTTATGTAAATATGTTACCCTAAAAATCCTGAAATTAGATAATGTTGTTATAAGTGTTTCTTTGTTTTATAATCTGTGACGTAATAATAGAATTCTGGATTAAATTGTTATTACATAAATATAGTTATTGTTTAAATTCTTACCCGATAAACCTCCGACATCCATTTTCTTCAAGTTTTTAGCTTCCAAGATAACAACGGTAAGTTTCCCTGCGGTCGGTACATAACGCAACGAGAAACATATGTCTCCCAGCTTGTTGTCCTGCAATGCCAATACGTAATTATATTGATTATCAAAATATATACATATTTAGTTGGTTAATATCTCAAAATTAAATAAAAATCGTTTATATAAAAAACAACGTTCTTTATATAACATGTTTGAATAATAATACTTTTTAAAAACATTCCATTTTTAAATTGTTTAAAGTTCAGTTAAACGCCAGTAAATCAAGTTTCTTATAATCGTTATTTTCTATTGTCGTTTAATATTTTTATTGTAGTAATTTTTTTATATTTTGTTCGTGTTTATTTGTGTTTAAGTAGTGGATTAAGGGTTCATTGGGTATGAGAAGTATGGAAGTTATAGAGGAAGATTGTATCGGGATCATTTCAGAAATAGGTTTGAGAAGCTGTATATAAAACATAAATAATATACGGGTTAGAAATAACGCGGCTTAGGGCGGAGCGGAACACATAATCACTTCAAATGAAATTAATATAAATGAAATAAATAATAGCCCCGTGTTGTCACCTAGAAGCAAATTATGATTATTGGTCTATCTGTACAGAATTTCAGTTCTAATCATACAAGAGTGCAATTTATTCTGTTTGGAACTGAGAACCTGTGCAGATACACGTGCTCAGGATGCCATAGCTCATATAGTATCAGATATAGATAGCCTCAAACAAAACGGAGTCGGTAACTAGTCACATACGTATATGTATCATTTGATATTAATATTCATAGCGTTACATATAACGTTTTAGCATAAAAACACGGTCATTTCATCTAACACATAAAGGTAACACGTAACAAACTCCAACACAAGTCTAAGGGGGAAAGGAAACAAAAAGAACGACCACATAAAACCTAAGTTTATGAAGCAGACACTGCCTGCTGACATATATAACATATTGGCAAAGATAGATTGTATATTTGATTACGATCTGTTGCCGAAATGAACCAATATCTGTCGTCAGACGTTACGTAACACCCAGCTCAAATCATCAAGTATGCTGTGAGATCGCCAAGTCCTGGATTGATCTGTGCATGCAGGACTTCTATTATTTATATTGCAATACAATTATATACATCTGATAAACCGTTTTCATCCTATTAACACTTCCCTGTGCGTAAATGTACAACCATTTTAGGAACAGATCGCAATATCTTGTAGATATATACATATATATTTTGTTTATATACACACAATATATGATCTCTAAAGAAAATTTATTATGTCATCAACAGGAGAAAATAAGTTGTTTGTGACGTCTAATATTGGCTATAACAATTTTTCTTTAGAGGATGTAAACTAGCTATGTTGGCGCTATAGAATATACATACACATTTATTTTATACATGAACATTTTACAATATAAGACACATCACACTATAACACAATATTGTAGGTACTACGAGTGCGGTGCTATTTCACAGCAGTCATATGTATGGTGTTAGTGAGGAGGAAAAAGTTCTTTGTTTTCAATTAGTTTCATTCGAAAGAACTCCTGAAATGTCACCAATAATGAATGCCAAAGATAGCAATTGTATGTTTATTCTGCATTCTCATACCACGATAACAATATACCTAATATAAACTCGCATTGGAGCTTACAGTATACACATGTTATATTGTTTTAATGTTTTTTTTGTTACCGGAACAGTTTGATGATTAAACATTGGCTCAGTTATTAAAATTTACATAAAACCAATTATAAATATTTAAAGGCAATTTTTTTAAATAGTATTGACGAGATTCTGCAACAGTTATGATGCTTGTCTTCCCTTCTTGGTGTGATATTAAAAAAGTTATAACAAATTTGAAACGAAAATTTGCAGTCGTGGAAATTCTTCAAGTCTTGCTACACATATAAATTGAGGGCTGTTATGAACAAATCAATATTTAGATAATTAACAGAACTTTTTACTTTCACTGTATGCGCTGTAAAACACATGAGTGTCGTAAAAAATACAGCGCATATGCGACTCGCGAGATTATTAAGAATAATTTAAGAACATTGAATGTTCTTTAAAGACCTGATATGCTTTACACCTGCACCACCACACATACGAAGGGAATAGATAAGGATTTATTCGTTCTGGAGTTCATAATACTGTCATTGTTCTTCGTTCCTTGGTCAGTAGGTGACCTGTAAAATATTTGGGTATTCAGTTATTAAAGTGGAACAGAATTGTGAATTATGAAATCTGTTAGAGCTTGTCTACACTTTGTAGATGCTCTTTTACAAATAATTCAAAATGGCTCTTGTATTAAGGTAACCTTTTAAGACTGAACTATTATACCATTGTCGGAACGGGTGTCTCTTGTCTAATTTAATTTTTATAATCAATTCAGATGAAGAGTGTCCAGTATAAGAGATGCACGTGTGTTTAGAGTGTGTGCGTGATTGGTACACGCCGAGGGTAATTGTGACGGACGAAAACAATTTAGGTGCGCACACATACCAGGTTAGCCAATATAACGATAACAACTATTGCCCTGAATTGTCATTTCGTAAATTTTTGCAAATGGTAGTTAGTATATTTTTGATTCGAGCGTAAATTTTGACAAAATCGCGTTTTAAATGACCGACTAATAAAATGTCAAATCAGGGCCAGGAGTCACAAAAATAACAGACATGCAACATTCCCCAGCCGCAATAGAAATTAATTTTTAAGTGTTGAATGGATGAACAAAAATTTTCAATAATAAAATAATATGTGGTATGAGAGGTGACAATAGGTAAAAAGGTGACTCTTTCATTTGGACGTAACCTGCCTATTCGAAGTTGTTTAAGTTTTAATTCTTCGAACCAATTTATTTTATCGAAATTCAATAGTAAACTTATAATTCAGCCAACAGTGTTTTCATAATATCAATGAAATGTGTTTGTATCAGTAAAATATACATTTTGATGTGTCTCAAAATAATACTTACGTGAATGATCATTTCGTTTGAAGCGGCATGCAAGATTGTTCAGGACACAATCAAACACAGCCAAGCAGAGCAGAGAAAATATGGAGAAAAAGAGAAAAAACCAAGTAAATACATTTTTGCTGTCGAAATTAATTTATCGGAAAAATAAATGACGACTCAATCCATGTCGAGATGCCTTGACTGCTATTCGCTGTTTGGTGTGCTGAAGTGGAACACTATGCCGCACATTTCTCTTAAATCGTAATGTGTCATCGTCAAGGATTCTCGGAATTAAAAAGTGCAGTAATTTTTAAAAAATGTAAGCCATCCCTTCAATAAATATGAACCTCAAATTATATTTACACGATGCTACAACTTGTTAATTGACCTTGGTTCTATTTATTGTAAAGACAGCGTGTTTCGTCGCTTTTCTGGCAACACCAAATCCACTGAACTCCACAATTTGTTTTTACTGTCAATTAGGTATCATTTCTATTAAATTATCACGTGGATGTGTTTTACCAGTCAAGCCTAAGCTAATAAAAAGTACAAATAGTTTCCATAATCGTTTTCGCGTACCTGTGTATATATTCCTTAGCATTAAAATAATTATTGTTTATTGTGCAATCATGAGTAATGTCAAGTATACCATAAATGTACCTATACGATGCTGTGTAGTGTTAAGAGAAATAAATTGTTGATGTGACCTGGGTGTAATTGTTAACATACTTTAAAAGTTGTTAACTTTATCAATCTTGATTTTTGCAACATACATACCTACACACCGTTTTCAACAGCATTAGTCAAAAACTAATATTGACGGTGAACATAGCGTTTAGTACGTATAGTATTTTAATAAAGTAATGGCATCCTACCTTGTAGCGTATTATTGGTCGTAAAACCATTTAAAAGGTCATGTTGTTGGCACGTTCATAAACTGATAAGGTAAAATTCACCGACGAATAGCAAATAAGAATAATAATATATATTAAGTAATATAATATGTATATATACGTGAAACTTTAAGAAAGTAAAGTTGTTGTAACCACAGGTGTAGAAAGTATAGGGCTGAAAATTACCAAACTGCGAATTACATAATCTAATGTGATCATGTTTTTATAAAAAAAATGTAATAAAAAAAAATTACTGACTGTACACATATAGCGTTGGAAATATCGGTTAGTTGTCTTATGGTCACTTTTTAAAATTAAAGTTGAAACGAATAGTATCCCGAACATGAGGCAAACAACTTTCAGGACAACCAATATAGATCTGATACCGAAAATATCATTCGTACGTTCTGAAACCAGTGGAGTATCAAGATTCCTTAACTTGATTTATTTATCAAGTTGGCAGAATACTTTTGTTACTGAATCGCACCTGACCGCCTTCGCCTTCAACGCTTTGCAGTTCACGCCACTCCTCAATCGTCTGAGCAAGGTCCACCTGGCACAAGGGTACCTTTACTTCGCCAATCTGGTCGTGCTTGGAGAATCGGTCAAAGTCGAAGATCGCAAATACCAGAGTTTTGTTCATGGCGTCCGCATACGGTACACTCTGTGCAAAAATTACTCAGTTAAAGTGTGAATTCATTAAAAACATACATTGTATACGAGACTCATATTCCTGTATAGAAAATACAGACAAAGTATTTAAAGTAGGTATTAAAATGTCGTACCTTGAACACAAAGGTTTCGTTGAATACAGGGTTCAGGGTCTTTCGGTGGACTTTGGTTTCGAATTTCTTCTTCTTGTCCGGAAGAAGGTACACTTTCACGTAGGGGTCCGAAGTGCCGCCCATGTCAAGGGCGGGGAGTTCCTCCGCTCGAATAACGGTCACTGACAGGCTGTTGCTATTAAAGTCATATTCCAGCTGAAAAACATCAACCATATGAAACACATGCAATGTATCGCGTAGGTGAAGGAAAACAAAATGCAAGTGTGACAAGAAATTGGACTGAATGAAATACAGATAGCTACTGGTCGATTATAAGAATTTGAAAATAAATTTCTGAATAATTAAAAAAAAAGTCAATCGAATAATTGAATTATTTAAAATGACTTATGTACATGCTTGTACACTAATCATCATGGTTGTCTAGAGGTCATGTACTTATGACGATCTTGACGAAACGTAGAAAAGATAAAAAAAATCTGGCAAAACCGCAATCAAGGTTTACCGATATGAGAAAAAGGGGTGACAATATTATGTGTGCATTTGTTAATTACCTAAAATAAAAAAAATAAAAGGAAAGAAGTATTGAACGGTTTTAATAATCTCTAACCAACATACTGAACGATTCAACATTTGTAAAGTGTGCTTTGCAATTGGTGTTGGTAATGATGTCTTATCAAACAAGAAACTAAATTGATTAAACTGAATGTTAAGTATGTTAATTGCTTTATGATATTTATGTACAACTGCTAAGAACGGAAACGAAAATGATTTTGATATGCGACAATGGATATGAAAATAAACTTCCCTTTGTCACTTCCCTCTGTCAGTTTCGTAGCAATTGACATAACCGATTAGGAGCAACCGTCCCCTGCTTCGTTCCTCGAACAATTCGTCCACAACCTTACCTTGTATTGAAGTTTGCCAAGTTTTTGCTCCTCTTTCTTAGAGTCACCATCGTCAGGCATCTCAGCGTTTTCCGTTAGCTCCTCCATATCCGGCTGAACCTAAATGCACGTCCCGCGGCAAATTTCACATGAATATCATATTTCTTATAAGTATAAAGTGGGAGCAGCAGACCCAACATTGCTAACGATTCTCGGTTACTAAATATTATTTCATACACATGTATCGATACTTTAATAATGTACCTAAATGAAAAACATGTGGTATGGTACCATTTATAGGATTGACAAAAAGTCAATCAACGCTTCCATGGGATTTAAATCCGGCCAATATACGGCATATTAACCAAAAATGTATCTGGAACTGTAATTTTATTATTATTATTCGGGTGTACAGTATAGTACATAGATTATACAGTATAGCATTACCTTTTCCTGGTATGCTGATCCAAGGACATGGACGGACTTGAGATCGACACCTTTCATACCCTTTTTGGCGTCCTTGGATCTGCGTTTGCGAAAACATCGCCGGATGCAGCAGAAGCATATTCCAAGCACAATCACACCCACGCCTAAAGATAATCAATATATTATCAACAATGCTCATATAAAATTTCATTTACTCGCTATTTTACATATTATATTATATTACAGGCTAAGGTTTAGCCGTGATGCCGCCTGACGCCTGATGGAAAACGCTGATGCGACCCAAGATAGACTTATGGAACAGTTCTAGATTGTGTCCAGACACAGAGATTTGTCATAGATTATTGAACAATTCTTACCTTGCAAGCAACAGTACTGTTACATACAATATGATTTTGATTTGAACCTTGATTTGTTTTGGAGGAAATCAAAAATTCTGGGGCCGTCCAAGAGGATATGCAAGTGAATATTGGCATGTACGTAATAACTCGTCAGCATCTTTTAAAGTAAAAAGCTACTAACAACAAATTGCAGCAATGCCATGTGTGGTGTGATAAAAATAATAATGACACATACCAGGAGATAAGAATGCCGAATGATGATTAATATATATTATAGAGACTCTGAAATGCTTATGCTTACCAACTAAAATGGCGACCAGCTGCCATGTTTCCATGTTCGCATTATGTGCCAGTTCTCTAATTTTCTCCACGCCGGTCTCCTGGGTGGTCGTAGGGACAGATGGTGATGTTTCGACCGTGGTCGGTGCTGGCGTAATGGATGCTCCTATAAAGAGTGTTCCGACTTATTAACCAATACCTTTTTTGCAAATAAGGCTGATTCAGAATACACATATGTTTGATGTTCAATAAGTATGTGTATGTGTGTGTATGTGTGAGGAGGCGTGGGGAGGAGGGGATTTATATATATCTTGGTTGGTTTTATTGTTCGATTTGAGTGTTAACGAATATATTTAATACCTTTTTTCCCATCTATCTTCTGATTGTTCGTAACTTTCAAATATTATTAGTGGGACCTTTTTTATATTTTCAAATTACTATAGGCACATAAGATGCTGGTTGATAAAATATAAGAAAATTAAGATGAACTTGTTACTAAATGACAGAAACGCTCATGCTGCATGTTAAATCAGCTCCGACCTTGATTGCTGTTTCATTGAAATCGAATTTGCTGTCAGTTATTTTTAAAATGACAGAAAAAATTTATTGATTTGACTATACTACATCAAAATACAATTTTCATTTCAATTTGTTACATATTCAGATCACTTTAATATTATTTATTATTAGATATTTTTTTTTAATAAAAATATCAGACAGACTACACGGCACTAGAAGTCTCTGCAACCCATGGACATTTCGATCTAATTTTAAAACTTTACACGCCCCAATAAGTTATGCAAATTTCTTCGTGACGTCTTCATTTACTTCTAGTCTTTGATTTTGAATGTTGCTAACACCCTATACATCAAAACCGCTTGTATTCCTCAGACATAATTGCTATTCGGTTGGGATAGTGTTCTCGTGCTTGACCAGGACTCACCCCCCGCGGGGTTGGCTGTGGTGGTCGTGGTGGTGATGTTGGCATTGTCAGACGAGTTGCTCGGCGCCTCCCGGCGCCATCGGATCTGCATGCCGTTCATCAGAGACATGACTGGAAATTACAATTAAATTAATACAATATTTAACCGAAGTCCAATCAATGGCCAACTTGTTGTTCGGTGCCTGAAAACATCAGACGGGGAATCAATTATTATTATCTAACACTAACAATTGAGAACGATTACATAACTTATGTGGATAATCTTTAGGACACTAGGTGATTTAAATACCTAAGTGGAAATCTGAATTACGATTGATATGCAACAGTATCCAAGCACTGTCCACGTAGGAGTCTTATTTATAAAAATAAATAAAAACATGAGGGTATAAGTTCCTAACATCTTCCTAGAATTTTGTGATGAACACGTCATTTAGTTAGTCTAGTCAGAAAAATTATCTATTCATATGCAAATATGTTACATTACGGGTAATACTACAGGTACAGTATTCCCTTAACAAGAATTACACCCAATTTGAAATAGGGCAGTAGATATTTTTTCTGTCGGAAATAAGTTAATTTGCATTATAACTGTGATGCCTGTAGAACACGTATTACTACGTCTTATATATGAAATACAACCACTCTCGACTGTTAGAGGCGGCAGTTTTTTCTGCAGGCGTACTGCAAGGAAATCTGATTATTGCTAAAAATCTGTTCGTTAAAATAATAAATCTAGTAATGATGCAATTTGGAGATATTGATGTCTGTTGAAGATTGTAAAAGAATTTCAATCGATCAAACCGATAAAAATTAAGTAAAATAAAATACGACGCTTTTATTGGTTTTTCAGCGAACACGCCCAGGAATTTTCCATTAACTATAAAACTTATACGTCCTTTACAGAAAATGCGTGGGCTTTGATATATACGCGAGTCGCTACTGGTTCGTCAATCTATATAAAAGTTACGATTATAATAAAATGTTGGTAATAAATGTTTAAGCTTCATAAACATTTGGCTCCGTAAGCAATTTGCTTATAGGAAGCGTAAATTCCTTTTGATGTCGTGAGTATAATGTTAACTGTATTAAAATAAGTCACGGTTACCACCCAAGTTGTTTTTTAAGCTTTCCCTTGGTATGTTTGTGTAGCATTAGCATTTAAAAAGGTCAAATACTTTAAATGCGGGTTATAAAACGTTAGAAATCCTACATGCTGCTGGATTAAGTTAACAAAATTAGTACCTAATACACGAATAAAGATGACATGTTTCAATGGACTGTAAGTCTTACGAGACAGTAGGGTCAATTTGTGTAATTCTTCTTAGCCATCTATGTCTGTCTGTGGAAGTACTATGTTAAAATACTACATATAATGTTGCGGTTTAGAATAATTATTTTATTTTATGACAATTCCACACAAATGTATGAAGGCAAGGATTGTCATTGCGCACAGTCCCATTTAACTTGCAAGCCTTGATCTTGATATTATCGTAACATCTTTTCAAACGTAAAAATCGATATAATACGCAATGTATAAGGAGAATAATTTTAACGGACGACAGTGTGGGAGGCTGCACGGTTTACAGAAATTATATGAAGATATCCAGTAAAACTTAACATAAGCGACATTTACTGAAATAAAATACAAACATTTGAAATGCCGAAGCCAATAATTGCACTACTAAAAAGCTTTGCCACAAACTAAAGAACATAATTTGCTTACGTACATATGTGATAATATATCGTTCTATAATAAATACATATTTTATCTGAGCAGATATTACACTCGGTACACAAACACGAATTTAGCTAACAATATGCAAGTGAACGGGTGGAAAAGTGATCTTATTATTAAAGTCGCCATACCTGCTACGATGGGAAGCCAAAATGGGACAACTCACACTCTACAACGGTGCAACATTTATTGCAACAACATATACGATTTTAAAACCAGTTCCCGTGCACGGTTGGTGACAAATCCCTATTTCCGCGGTCACTTAGTGCGAGTTTAGTTCATTTCTGTCTAATTTTAAATATTCGAATGGTGTCTCCGTTGTGTGGTAATGCGAGGATGGCGGAGGTGCGCGCGCATCGGATCGATATACGCTGCGCGCCGCGCTGCTCCGTGAGCCAAGTGCCTGCCCGAGTGGCCACGTTTACGTCACAAGATGCGTACATTGACGACTAGCCTTTGAAAACTCGGCCGCTCAATGGTTGATAGATTTCACTAAGCTTCAGCATACCATCCTCCTGGTGCCATTCAGTTTTATGCGTCATGGCGTAAACGTATAAATGTCTATATATTAATGGGAGCATGATTCTTATTTGTTATAAGTATATTAGGATTAACTGCTTTATATACATCGATTTAAATAAGAAAAAACGTAGGTCGTTTTATTGAGAATAAGTTGAAACAAAGACGTAAATTAATCCGCGTGTTTAAAAAAACACTTTAAATTATTTATTGTCAAAATAAATATTTCTTTATTTTTTCTGAGATACAGTTAAGATTACCCATAACAAAGAACTTAATCAGATTTTATTATTACTTATAATTACATTTTACGATATAATTCAAATAATCACACAACGTGCGATTTAAATAGTTTGAGTAGTTATAAAATGGTTTGTCAAAAACGTGGATTGATACACACAGAAGTTCACAGAACAGACATCCGTGCATGTATTAATAGTTAATAATATGTATAAATTATTATCATATAGTGATGTAACGAATGTCATTTTTGAACATTTGTCGTTGCGAATTACGAATACGAATGCGAACATTCCGTTTATGTAGAAAGTTTCATAGAAGAATGTCTTTTTGTTTCTTTACATTGCATTATATATTTTTTGTCTTATAAGTTCTAATAACATTTAATTGTTAAGCTTGATTGCCCAAAGTTAAGTAAATAAATAATTTTAACAAATGATAAAGTAAAGACTGATCATAAAATATGATTACGAGGTTCATTAAATTTTTATTGTGTAAAAAAATGTAAGAAATGCTTTTGATTCGTTACATCACTATTATGTATCAACTGATATGTTTTAACCAGTTACCTATATATTCTATGAGGAATCCAGAGCTCAAGCGAGTGATAAAAACAGTTAAAGACGAATGTATTTGTGTTTCGGTACAGTAAGAACACTGTCGTTTAAAACTGGCCATATCTCATAATTTCTATTACGATTTTCACACTTAAAATATTTGGCATAACAAGCACTCTAAAACAAACCTGCCACATCTTGGGCTACATCGCGGTTAGCATTACGTGAGGTTGTAGTCCTACAGTACGTTGTAGGCCTTTGTGGTTATGAGAAATGTTTGCATTTGGCAGTGTTGGTTGAATTGAGGAATTTCGATTATATACATATTTTCAATATTTTCAAAAAGTTTTAGTTCATATTTTTATCACTGTATTGAGGTTGAATTTTGACAAAAGAATGATATACAAGAAGTTGGTAATATAAAATGATTTCTTTGGAAATAAATTTTGCGTTTTTTTGTCTACGAATAGTTAATACAGTTATAAAAAAGTTTTGTAGCAGTGTGATTGGGACCTAATCACGTTTTCTAGAGTCTAGAGTTTTCATACTAGAGATTGTTAATATAGTACTTGAGTTGTCCCTTTATAGGTACCTAGATATCAGAGGGAGGTTAATAATAGACGCGTTAAAGCCACCCACGATATATTTTCTTGCATGGCGTCGTACCTCCCACGCGGGAAGGAACTATAATAAATATCGAATGTAGATATCTTGCTCGGAGGCAGAACACTTCATGCATTCTAATAACTTTTAATAATAAATGGTTTACACCTCTCTTTTAAGGTCTATAAACACCAAATCCGCCTACGCGAGGTTATAGGCGTTATTAATTTTGTATATTAATACAAAACAATTTAAGCTGATACCGTTATTTTCATGTATTTGATAATCAAAAATGTTGCCCTGTAGTCATTGTCACTGAGATCAAAAATTCAAATTTAGAAGAAAAATAGCTACGTGCTATATATTGGGTAAATTGGGTAGTACGTATTGGAATTTTTTTTGGATCAACTCCAAGGTGATCTTAAAGAACTATGAACGGCGACGTTTTCATGTACCCGACCCTTGACTTCGTCACTTAACATCCGACAATGAGCAATTTTAGACACAATTGAAAGCTGTCACGGAAGTTGTACTCGATGTAGTTGGTTGCATGATGTAAAATCCAACTTCAGAAACTAATAATCAAATGGCAGCAAAGTCGATGAGGTCAATACATTTTTCAACTAGTTATATAAATCGATGACAGTGATTGTTATATGATAAGTCGAGTCAGATCCAAGATTTCTGTAAGTGGCCAATTTATGTATTTCATAAAGAAGAATAATGTTTTAAATGTAACGAACTGGTGTGTAAACTGGGGTACTAATAAAGGTATACTGCCGCTTAGACTTTTCATTTTGCCACCAGAGATGGAGCCACAACCGTCTTGAATCATGACATGTAATAATTCCGAGATTCGTGTATATATATACTCTTACACATAAGCTCAATAAAGGCAAGATACTTTGTAAAGATAAACGTAGTTTAAAACAGATCGTTGCCAAGAAAACCAATAAAGCAAGGATGTAGGTACTGCTCATAGGAAGAATATTATGAAGTTTCAGGTTGTTAAATGTCATGAATGAGATTAGACACTGTAGAGAACCTACGGAGGAACGTAGATAGCTCAACTTGTTGCCCTACCCTTATGACTACGGCTGTTGACTTTTTTGTAGCTTAAATTTTTTATAGTCTTTTAGTATCTGGCAATCAAAGCCTATACGAGAAGAGCCAAAATCATATTCCTCGCAATTTCTTATTGAAACGAGTATTTACTGTTAATTTCTGTATGTCCGTTATCATATATAAACAAGGCAGTCCTAGTAATTGTAACTGTCTTGATCACGCTTCTTAACACGAATCTCAAATCACTTAATGAATCCTCAGCACTCTATAGAAAGCATTATTTTTCTAGACAGCTTACTGCTCGAATTTATGGAATATAACGAAATATTCCCAATCCCGAGCTATTGCGGTGGAGAATCATTCCTCTCTAAAATAAAAAAAAATAGCAAGACGTTAAGTAGGCAATAGACTCACCACCTATTCCATCGACTTAAAAGTAACTGGTGAAACGTGGCAATATTCTATATTCCTCTGCCTACCTCTTCGGAGATTACAGGCGTGAAGTTACTTTACGTTAAGTAACTTCGGAAGCTAAGTTCTTTTGCTTAATTTCGTTATTCGAAAATAAACGATTTTCGTTAATGAAAAAAATTCTCAATTATTTTTTCTTTTTCACAAAATCTCGGAAGAAACTATACTAAAATAAAATATAAAAATAATATATAAAAAAATAAATAAATTCTAAATTCTTTATTAAAATGACGGAAAGTTGTCGAAGTATGTGACAATTAAAAGTTCATTGTTGGACGATATTTATATTATTTATGTAATATACGGTACCTCACATTTAATGGACAAATCATGATATTAAAAAAACAAATGCATTACAATATTGGAATAAGAAGAAAAGCAAAAGCATAGTGAATATTGTGACTATAAACTCATTCTTTATTCTCCTATAGCGCGTGACAACATTTTATCGGCACATTTCTTATTAATAATATTAATAGAAATGATTAGCATATTGTTCAAATGTTTACAAAAGGTAAAGGTTGTGAATATAATTTTCAAGGTGAATTTCAAGAAAAGTTACAGCGCTTAATGGTTTGAGATTGTTGAAGCGGGTGGGTCGTATTTTACGGCCAGCGATTTATATTCGATCCTCGGGGCATGTTAATGAGTTCCGTAATAAAGTGTTAAAGAGTCTAACGATGTTCCTTAAAATTCTTCCCAATAGTTTTACGTTCCGCTTCCGAATTTTCGATTCGTTAAATTCCACTTGCTTTGGTTTTGTTTTCAGAAAATCAAGAAGAGTGCCGGAAAGGATCGGCACTGAAGGGCGTGAGATGATTAATTTGTGAGTGTTGAGAAAATGATCGCTTTTAATACCTTACGAAAAGATTAGTGGATTATATAATTGCGTCTTCGACATCAGAAATTTCTTTTATTCTTGTCTGGCCACATAATACCTGTATGATTCATTGCCCCCGAGACAAATGGACGCAGGGAAGGAAATATTTGTAAAATTTTAAAACTTGAGATCTTATTTATGCTTTATTCTTCTTACAAACATTGGTTTCCAACATCAATAGCTTTTAGCGCACGTGAACACTTTGCTATTGGAGTGAGGGTGGCGGGTTGGGGGAGGGCTATTGAATAAATTTGTAAGCAGCGAAAGGTACGAGTAGCACGATAAGTTGAAACCAACATCAGCATTATCCAGCAAAAACAATACGAGTGTATTCAGGAACTGAACACATTTTAGAAAACATATTGTTAAGCTAACTTTTCTAGAGAGTGGACGGGTTAAGCAGAGAAGCCAGTTCTTCCGCGTTTCACCTGTTCTTTATACGTCCCATAGAATAGTGAATGAGCCTATTGCTCTATAGCAGGCTCAAATACATAGATAGTAGCATTTCGGCTTAAGTTGGTATTCGTTAGTAATTAGTTAACTGGTGAAACGTACGTGTACTACATTTCCCAACCTACTTCTTCGGGGATTAAAGGCGTGATGTTACGTTACGTTAGTATCCATTTCGAAACTGAATCATGGATCGTTCTAATACTTCTTCAAGGGACAGCCATGGATGCTTTTTCATAATATTATTTTGTTGTAGTCAATACGTATAGGGCTTATATATTTTAAGTTATGGTTAACATATAATAAATGATTTTATAATAACATAATAATAGCTGGCGGGGAGTTGTAAACTGTCTGAAACTGACGTATAAATGTAGAAGGAGAACAACAGGTAGGTAAAGAAGAGATATTTGGCACTTTGTGTACTCTGCCTAACCCATAAGGGATCTGGCGTGATATATGATAATATATATTAAAGAAGAAAATCCCATAGTTAAATAATTTTATTTAAATCGCCCTTAATATTCCAAACAAGTTCTGAACATGTATACGATATATAAAACTTAAAGTTGGCAGAGTTCGCTACTAAAGCATTTGCTATGCGAGGTCAATAGTATGTAGGTATGAAGGTTGAGTGGGGCCATGGGAGGACGTTAATATGACCTTTTTTTAACGACAGAATGGGAACGGGAATTATACATGTAAGATTTTAGATATATATCTCCACGCCACGTTCCTTACGGGGTAGACAGAGATCACCGAGTGCTAAGTATCTCTATCCTTGGAGATAGACAGAATATATCGATTAGATGTAGGATTTTATTAAAACAAAATTATAAAAGACTGCCTCGTTGGTCGTGTTGGTTGCAAGCGCGACTGCCGATTGGGAGCTCCTGGGTTCAGATACCGGGTCAATCACTATTGGATTTTTCTAACTTACAATTAGAATGTCTAGGCTCGGGGTCTGGAAATGTGCCCGGCGCATGGCAATAGGCTCCGTCTATTCCATATTGGGTCATAATCGTAACTGGTGAAACGTGGGAGTGTACTACACTCCTTTTTTGGAACGAAGTTCCTTAACGCGGCTTACGGGTGTGATTTAGTGGAAATCGACACGTAACGAAATATGCTGTGTGTATGTATACATGTATCGACCCTACCACAAACATAAATGAGCATATGAGTGGGCGAGTGCGCAGCCGGGTGCGCACTCTCTCTATCTTTGTGTTCCTGTCTCTTTTTATCATATATCCTCAACACAGGATTTTACGGACACGTGGATATTTTGTGAAAACGCGTTTGTTATTTGTATTTTTGTGTTAGATCATACGTGAATATTGTTTTAGTATTGCAATTAAGTTTAAAACTGCAGCATATGTGTGTAATACAGATTAAGAAAACTAAGCTGATAAAATTGTATAACTGGATACAAGTATTTACTATTTACATTCGTTTTTTTGCCTCGAAAAAATTATCAAAAATAAAAAATTAAATATATAGATTGCATTTCGAATTACATTCGTAGTTGAAGAAAAACGTAAGGAACTTAATTCCTGACGGGGCTCCCCCGACCGCACATATTATTTTTAATCATTCACCTTACAATATACAAAACGACAAAACGTTCAAAGAGCGCGCACGAACAAGCTGTGGATAATAGGATATTGTATGCTCAAGTCAGCGAATTCAATCGGAAATAAAACTTCTCATAAAACAACACGTATTTTCACTTTTAGTGAAGTTAATCCAATATTCAACGTTAAACAAATCACAACGTATACGTTACAAAAAATCAATAGTCTAATAGGTAGACACAAGGACTATGCAAAACACTGAATCCATTGCATGACATTATACTTAAAGTAACGTTTTCCACAACACCAAAACGATTACCTGCCAGTCTGACGCAGATTTTTCTATTGCCATTATTAGTTCTTTTAAATTGCGAAATAATTATATTATTGGAATATGTTAAGACATGTGGAGAAACCCTCTGAAAGGCTCAGTTCAAGATATCAAATCATAATTACATAACAAGGACGAGATAGAGGGCTAAGTAAATTTTCATTCCAAAGGTTTCACTTAATACCTACTCGCGACTTGTTCCGTATCATTGTAAGGCTGTTTTATTACGAGTACAAGCATCTACGCTTCTTTACATTTAAAAGATCTGTACAATGACCTTAAAGTGCTCCTAACATGATCTTAAAGTCTTAGAGTATCAGCTGCTTTTTTATTTACATTGTATAAAATCACGCCTGTATTTCGCCGGAAGGGTAGACAGAGGGGTGTAGTAGGGTTGGCGATCCACTGGTGAGTTATGTTATACATCCCATGGAATGGAAGGTTGTCACCAACCGGGCACAAGTCCAGACTCTGCTACTCCTTGGGTTTCATGTCAGAAAAATCCAATAAAATTTCGATGTATTATAGTAAGTTAGGTTTCACATTAGGTACCTATCGTAAAAATTGATCCAGTTAATTTGGAATATTTCATTCTATGGGACTGGTCTTATATAACATGATCACAACCACATACGATCGTACCGATCAAAAAGGCTTTTTCTTTCAAGGGTCCATGGAAATGGGACCTCACCGCGCATGCGCGTAGCTTATAAATACTAAGGACTTGACATAGTTTTCACAAGATAATATGTACCTTTTAGTATTGATGTTTGTGGAATAGTTTTTACAGTCGACTAATTTGTGTAGGAATTTAAAACGGGCTTGATAACAAACTGCGCAGTATGCATGGCAGTGTTACGGATAACAAGCGTCGAAGTTTTTATCAACAAATGTCACACAATGTCTATAATTCACCAGTATTAAATGTTCTTTGTATTTACATGCTGTGTAGGTATATAAATATCAAACATGTCTATGATAAATTCATCTCAACATGTGATTGTTAATGTAAATATACGTATGTATATTATTTAGCATTAGTAAATACGAAATGTATTGTATTCTGTAATTATTGATATTAAAGGTATAAATACTGTAAATATGCTAATTTTATAGATATCTAGTTACAAAAATAAATATCTATCTATCCTTGGTAAGGATATAAATTTTTTTTTTCATTTAATTTGTATTGCATATTCAGCAAATATACCTATAATATAATTATTCTAATTTCTTTTATTCTCTAATATAATTATTCTAATAACTTCTAATTCAGAATTTTTCTGTCGTTCCATATTTTTCAAAGGCATACAATCTGATTTTGGATTTATTAAATAATATAGACAACTAGCAGGCAATACTAAACTCACCTATATTCGTAACAGAGCGCACTAGTTATGGAAGCCAATGGCGCTAAGAAAAAATCCCATCATGCGAGGTTCACAAGCTTAGCGCCAGTCATACAACCGAGTCTAATGAACGCCTGGACGCAACTGCCGGTCGCTGCCGTCGATGGCGCTGAAGTCACCGCCCATTCGCGACATTATCAAGCGGTTATAGCGACAGATGCGAGTAGCTGAAATGAAGAATCAATTATTTTTAATGTCATGGGTATAATTAAGTTAATTCTAGTTCGTTAGCCTGTACTCGTGTTATATACTTTAGTATGTCATCACGTGACAACAATGATGTGGTAAGCAGGGAGGGACCACCAAGGGGCCTTTATTCTTACAGATCTGCTGTGCCTCTTCTAAATTCACATTATTTTTATACTTGTATACACGGTGGTTTTGGAAACTTTTACCTTGTTCAACAGTCAGTATTTGATGTTCTTTAAATTTCATATAACTGTCATTATATAAATTCAGAAAACGTCGCAGTATTCTGAAATTATTTTGCAGTTTTTTTGAATAACTTTTGTTTGTACAATAATCGGAACAACTATGTATATTACGTAAAGTTTAACATAACTATTCAATTTAATATAATATATTTAAGGTATTATTAATTACTATGAGTGTTCTACATGTATCGTGTTAATATATAAATACATTATTTTGTGGTTTGTAGTTTATACAAAGTAACTGATGATAGATGTAGTTTATACAAAGTAACTGTAATACTTGGCATTTTTAACGTTTAATATAATAACGTTTTACAGGCTTGCATATAAAACTATTTCACGGTAATGATAGACATAACAAAAGTATAACCCTCAATTATAGCGCTGAATCTGCTTAATTGTCAATACAGCGATTCTTGTGCTGCCAAACTTCATTGATTTTCACAAAGCTTTAATCTTGAAATCTTCGAGACGTTAACAATTTTCCAACCATTTTCCCAGCGAATCGATGAATTTATAATGGTTAATTTGAGTGCTGCCTCGTACTACTCATTATTTACAAAAAAGGTATAATTTTTCCTCTGATCTTGTTTACAATGTAGCAAGGTAACGAAAATAATACGTACCAAGTAACAATTTGATAATTTGCGATTTGTAATATTTTAAAAAGATTTCTAGAATACTCATACATTCTATCTTAATATTATACATAGGTATTTTATACATTGCGGTTTAATATACTTAGGTTTAGTGTGCGTATAGTAAACTCTTTTTAAGAAACAACTGGATTCAGCGAAGAAATGGTTGAAATTACATATTTCTCCAATTTAGTCTGTATTACTAAAATAATAAATAAAATATATAAATAAAATAAAGACTTTTTAATAAATACGTTTAAGAAAATTTTCATACAGACAATATTATTAAATAATATTAAGTTATATCCCTAAGTTACATTTAATTCGCGGCATTTTATGAAATTTATTATAAAGAAAGTATTTAACTTTGGTAAAGAATAATAGTAAAGGTAGTTACAATACAAGAAATAAAGATAAATTGGCTATGCCGCACTTTCGGTTCAGTAAGGTGCCTCACTTTTTTATGAGGAAATGTATTCGCTTCTACAAGAAAATACCAAAATACTGATATAAAAAGTTCAGATAATTTATTAAACGGGGTGCATGGAAGGAGCCTTCGCGAGTGGCGACTATGTCTCATAAAATAAGAACATACCCTGCCCGGCGCATCCTGGACATTGCGACTAATCCTTTCACCACGGTGGCCGGTCACTCACGATTACCTAACGACTCGACTAAGAAAAGAAGAAGATTTATGAAATTGTATCTTAGTAAAAAGCCTACTATAAAGTAAATAATTATTTAAAATTATTTAAATGGTAAACATGCTTGTTGTGTTGTAAGTCCACCTGTAGTGTAAATTAGTTTATATGTGTTATTCGCTCATCACAGCAATCTCTAGGTACACTTAATGAAGTACATGAGAGAATTGACGTTTTCTCATCTCAGTTAAGTGAATAGGCAAAGATTTTGTTATGTATCATTTGTTATGGACATAAATCTAATAATTAATTAGTTTTTGCCTCGCTGGTCGAGTTGGTTGCAAGTGCGACTGTCGAACGGGAGGTCCTGGGTTCGATTCCTGGGTCGAGCACTA
>DWFO01000260.1:0-22789 GCA_018246595.1 Mimoniades nurscia nurscia
ATGTACCTAATAAGAATAAGAGCGAACAGGAACTCGTACTCGTAACCATAGATGTATTATCCTACTAATTAATATATTATATAAAACCTATGCCTAGACGAATAAGCTGCCTGGACGCTGTCCGGCGGGTTACTTGGGATGCGGTGATTCAAAATTGAACCATATTACTAGTACGCTTAGATGTAGAATGTTGAACTAAAGTTGTAGTTATGTACAAAAGCAAACGCGCTGTAATGTTTAAACCATAACTGGCTATTACTTTCTTTGCTTTCTTCGTAGTTTTTAGATTTACGGGCTATTTCAGGGAGTATATGGCAGAATTTCTTTAAAAAAATATTTTTAACTTCACGGTGGAATAGATGTGAAATGTAAATATTATGTACTTAATTATTAGATTAGCATTTTGCACACATAAGTAGCAAGTGTAATAAAGCGTTATAATAATATGCTTAGTATAAGTACCTAAGTAAACTGTAACAATAAACGCATAAAAACGTGTTGTACAATGGCGTCGAAGAAAAAATATAGTGCCATTTTGGAATCACTTCAACCATGCCATTTGGAATCATTTCATCGAAACGGAGTCTGTCTCGTAGAGAATCCATCGTATCGAGAATCTCGTAGAGAATGTATTCAGCATAGCTTCTGACATAATGTATATGTATACGCTATATGTATAGCTAAACAAACTGTGTAGTTCATTACGAAAATTAAATACATAAAAGGATAAATAAAACTAGCTGCGTAAAAACCTTCAATACTTTGTATTTCATACTTGTAGTCATTACATAGACAATCTCAACTTTTTTAGTGAAGCTTTCATTACCACAAAAAGAGACCACGATACTACCAGGCAAAAAATGTAAAATATACCACTGTAAGAGAAAAATTTAAAAATAATGTAACCTATTATGAACCATACAATGAATACATGAGAACCCAACGGACGAAGAGATATACGCGGCGGAAGGCCTTCATTTACGAGACTCTGGTGACTGCCGATATCCTTCACGTATCTTTGCACCGTAATCGGACCCTGCAACACCTCGCGCGACAAGTATCCCATAAAGTCTTCCCTACTCCAAAATCTTTCAAATACTTCTCCATACTGAAATCGAAAGTTGTAAAGTTAAGAGAATAAAGATATGTTGCCTATAAAAATTGACTTTATTTTGCAATTTAAGTAAAAGTTATTATCCAAATTTACTGTATTTTTTTTTGCAATTTTGTCATTGGTTTTAAGTATATCATATAAATAAGTCTTACTGCCTCGCTGGTCGTGTTAGTTGCACGTGCGACTGCCGATCGAGAGGTCCTGGCTTCAATTTCAATTCCGGCACTATTACGGCAATTTAGGCACTACTAAATTTTTCTAATTTAGATTTTCTAGTAATGGCTCGGAATCTGGATATGTGCCCGGTGTATGGCAATAGGCTCATCACCTATTCCATAGTAGGACGGAAAAGTAACTTGTGAAACGCGGGAGTGTTCTACATTGCTCTGCCTATCTCTTAGGGGACTACAGGCGTGATGTTACGTTTTATAAATAACTTACCAATTCATTTAATCTGGTAGCTATTTGATGTAACATCCTCACTAAGATAGTATTTTCATAGGTAGCTATCGGCATCAGGTCAGGATCCCCCATATAATGTATACCCGTTGGATTACTTCTCAACTACATATAAAGAAAAAAAACATATCTTGATTATGGACTTTAAAGTTTGAATTAAATATGATGTATAGTATACACAATTTATACTAAATATGTATTGCAATACAACTTTAACTTCATTATTAACAGTGGACTTTTAAAAAATAACGGCCGACTTTTAATTGTGTCCGTTGTTTTAAAATAGAGCAATAAGATTAGTATCTTATATCATTGCTGCATAAATGAATCATGTCTTAAAAGTTTATAAAGGAATTTTGAATGTCATTTGCTGAATTTAAACAATGCAACGATACCAAACCAGTACATGTAAAAGGCGACATTTGGAAATACAGAATGTCGTTCCAAAATCCTTCCTCAACTCAATTAACACACTTATGTACAAATTGAATCTATGTTCCCACCACTGTTTGTTTATTTAAACTTATAGAGGGTCTTACCTTGTTAGTGATAGATTGTGTAAAGCTGGAAGAATTTGAAAACGAAGAATTTTCTAAAGTGACATCCATAACTTCAGTCTCTAACGGATGTAGAACATTTTCATTTAACTATAATGAGAAATGTGTTAAAAATTTAATTTAAGCACTTCAACCACATACCTACTTGAAATAATATGCAATTGAAATTAAAATTGTTTTTAAATTTACACAATCCTTTATTGAAGATAATTCAATCAATGTAATTATGATACATCTATGTAATTGCCTTACCCCGAATATGTGTGTGAAATAATGAACACAATTATTCAAAAATATAGGTCCTTTCTTAAAATCTTCTAATGACGTTTTATCTTCATTGTTTTCCTCCATCATAAAGAAATTGCATATAGAATGCCAGAAACCTTAAAATATTTTCAACAAAATATTTTAACATTACAATTTTTATAAAAAAATACGTTTTTTTAAATCATTAAAATGCTGTGAGAACGTATTTAAGAAATGAGAGCAGTTTTTTATATTACCATAATTTTCTTGTCTCAATTTGTTCTCATATTCCTCTACGTTTTTTTCCGCAGTTATTTTGGCGGATATAATTCTTTTTACAAATTCCATTGCAAATGGTTTCCTGTTTTCGCACCACACCGGAGTGTATTCGAAACTCGCCGACATATTCAGTTCTGATATAGCTTGCTTAGCTATCGCCACCCATTTGTACAACGCGATTCCGTTGTATGTGTAACTGTGCCAACACAAATATCAAACAATATTAAATATATCACCTTATACAATTTATAGTAATGGTCAACATTTGATTATGAGTCTTATTTCATGGTGGAGCATATAACATAATTTATGAATCATTTTTCCAAGTACAGAGGGGTGTACCTCCTCTGTCTACCACTTGGAAAAATGCAGGTGTTATTTTATGTTATCAAATATCAATCTAGTGATAAGTATGAGCATGCATGTAACTATTGCAACTGAAGACTAATGGCCAACCACCAATAGGTGTATATGTGTATATCTAGACCTATAACGGTTACTCTAAGGTAAATTGCACTGCTTGCAACAAGTAATTATTTTTCAAGCCAATCAAAGTCATTTATTTTACAAGCCAAGCAAATTTCTATATTTATCACAATTTTTATATTTTCATATATAAATTTCGTATAAATAAAAAATGTGTTTATACCTCTGCTCTAAATTAGAATTATTGCAACTGTTATCCAAGCTGCGATGTAAACCGGAAATGTTATCGGTGATTGCTTGTTCCAAATTCCATAAAATGGGTATTAAATGTGGCTGTGAAAATACCTAATAACAAATTAAAATTGATTCATATAACTCATTATCACATGAATGACAACTACTTCATGTGCATTTTTAAACTAACTTACTTTTCCTAAACGAAAAAGCATTACTGTATTTTTGTATGCAGCTAAATCAAGCCTCATAAATCTTGGAAGAATCAGCTGTAAAATACAGGTATAACATGGAAAATTCTCAGCTATGAATTGAATAAAAGTGGCATCCAATGGGGTGTTGTTGGCTTCTTCTTGATAATGATGATCATTGGGAAACCTGGAAATGTACTATACAAGTTAATTCAACTAAGACAAATAATCGTAATAATGTATTTCAATCATCAAGTATTATTATATGTAGTACATTCAACCGTAACATATAGTGTAATATCATGTGTTATCCCCGAAGAGGTAGGTGGAGGAGTGTAGTACACTCATACGTATTACATAGTATATTTATGTTATTGACAATCATATTATGCACATGCACATTACAGCCATACATTATTTGAAAAGTATGTTACATACAGTTTAAATAATTTTACAACAGTGCATTATGCTTACCTGTCTTGATTAATAGTATCGCTTGTGTATCTCCAGGGTTGTATGAGACTTAACCATATCTCTATAACAATTCTGAATGACGAGTCCAGTGGCCAGATTGTAACGAGATGTTTGACGTATTGATAGCCGCGTGCGCACATTATCTGTCGCGCATATTTACGAAGAGACGCAGACCGTACAGCGGAGTCATTCTGATATTTCGTTGAAAATGCGTGAATGTGTTTCACCATGACTCGAACAATTCTCACGCGTTCAGGGCTTGTTGACATCACTGGCATCTAAATAAATAAAAACATTCTTAAAGCTTCTATAACTGATTAACTAATATATAAAATTAAGTATTTGTAATAAAAAGTTTACAAGTGTGTGCATTTCAAAGTATGAGTGTGTGTATGTGTGTTTTTGAAAGTAGTAAGTTTGCAAATCTAATCTACAAAGAATATCAAGGACAATTCTCTATTGAGCCATCAATATTTAAAAGTATACTACTGTTTTGTTACAAATGTTACGGCAAAGTAAAATAAAATATGAAATATACACTTACATCAATATTGCGAGCATTAAACTGCTCTACGCTCATCCATAAGTCTATGAAAACCTGCACAACCGTCTCTGTGCGCCATATCTCGTTCCGGGATGGCGCTGGTGGAGTTGTGTGTTGATTGCTAATACCTGACAAGTCTGGTAGAAGTAGGAGTGAGGGGGAACATAGAGGCCTGTGAAAAAAATGTCTCTAACTTTACAATATTTCTCTTTTTTGGATGCTGACAATGATATGTAATATATTTATTGTTGATGTAACTTTGCTAACAGTTTTTAAAAAATTTATCAACATATAGTTTACTGATTTACAGAGCTCAAGTGACAAATGTATCACACACAATGATTACATGATTGGGTAAAACTTGTGATTAGTATATAGGAATCTATATAAAATAAACGTAATGAAACGTCATGCCTGTTATCGCCGAAAAGGTAGGCAGAGGAGTGTAAAAAACTCCCATGTTTCACCAGTTACGTTAACATCCCACTATAGCATAGGTAGTGAACCTATTGCCATACAACGGGCACAAATCCAGACTCCCAGCCACTACTAGAAAATCTAAATTAGAAAAATCTTATAGTGCCCAATCTGGGATTTGAACCCATGACCTTCCGAGCGGCAGTGGGCTCACAACCAATAAGACCAATGAGGCAGGCAGCCTTTACAAAATAAAAATAGTAAGTTGTGGTGTAGCTTAGAAATATATAATTTGATGCTGAAAGTTTTCTGTATTAATCTACAATAATTTGGTAATGTAAAATGGTAATATTCACTTTTTATAAAGAAGTTAGCAAAAAGCAGGTCACAATTACAAGTAGCAGTTAACATCAATGTAACTGTGCAAGGGGCTCCAAATGAGACAGTTAGTAAAAGTTATTGATAAGTCCATAATTTCATTATCATTAACAGGTAACAGAGCCAGGAATAGGCCTAGTGTAGTTTAACTTTAAAAATAATGAACACTTCCGGTACGTCATTTAAAATCATATTAATTAGACAATATTTAACTCACCAATTGGCTGTTTATAAAGGAGCAGCTATGGGAACTTTTCCTGCATAGTGTGGAATAAGTGGCAGAACTGGATTATTTGGGTCCAAAGGCAAAAATTGTTGTAGATAATCACATACTAGAGCTGCATATATACTACTACCACTCTCCCATGATTTCTTATTCTGATTATTATTTAATAAATCTAAAGAAAAGTGGAAAATATAATAATCAAATGGATCTGTGTTTCAGTTAAGGAACATTTATTGTTTTCATTGATAATACTTGGAAAAATTCAATAGTAATTCTAAATCTAAATCAATAATTGTTTAAAATAGAACCTAAGATTTGCATAGCACATTATTTCCGTACCAGGTGTGAATATGTTGATAAGTCGAGTTGCATAAAGAAAATTTCTTTTTTTTTATTCTACGATAGCCATTAGAACTGCCGTATTTATAGCAACACAACAAACTTGTGAATTTTTGAATAACCACGATTTACAGATAAAATTCAAAATCTAAAGTGGCTGCCCTGAAACATGTCCATTTTCAACTTGTCAACTTATTCACGCCTGCTAGGGATTTATTGATTTCTAAATTATTGCCACACCTCACTGACTAGTTACATACTTAGACCCTGCCAACTGTCCTGGCCACTATTTATTATTGATAATATATATTGAATATGGTCACCATGTAACCACATATATTTGTTTAATATAAGGATAACTAAAGGTGTCTCAGACTCATGGGTATAAAATATTTTGGTTTTTACTTCTTAATCCAAATTATGTTTGATATAACTGTGTAGTCCATGATTACATTTTACATTCAGCATATACAGAGTACAAGACAAACAGTCTGGCTGACAACACGCAGCCCTGTCTGACACCAATATTGACATATTATATTGAGTACAATGTTGCACTTTCTATATTGAGTATGATATTGCACTTTCTAAAGATCGAAGTTTATTAGAAAAGGATACTTAGTGCAAGTGCAACAACATTCATGGAATTAGTGTCCATACTCAACATGTCTGCATAAAACTGAGGACATCTTCCTCTTTCCAGGGTCATCTGTAAATCTATCTGAAAGTGTAAGTCAGATTATGGTTTATAATATAGAGCAAAATCTGCTACAATAAAATAAAACACTCACTGGTAAAATGTTTATTGGAAGATTGTACTTCAACTGAGGGTCTGATAACAGTTTGTAACATAACCGAAACATTGGTCCCTGAGGCTCTAAAAAGTTTATCAACTCTGAACTATCGCCCCTATTTCGTTCGAATATCAGAGATCGCAAGCCCCAGCCATTGTTACAAGTTGAAGCAAATATATTGTTGATTAATTGGGGAAACATTGATTGCAACTCTTTATTCGGTGGCGATTGATCAATGATTCTAGTAAGTTCCAGCAACTTTTCACGCAACGGTAAATTGAGACAGGTATAAAATTGACTCTGAAATAGAGGAAAAACAATGAAAGAATACAATTCTTCATACGTTTATTATAGTACAACCATTGAAATAAAATTTAGATTCTTATTAATACGTACCATGATATCTTGTGCCATTATTTGCCTTTAAGTAATTGTTTTACAATGACCTAAAGCTTAAATTCTATATTTTGTGAATAGAGTTTAAATATTAACGTAAATTTTTTATACGTTTATTAAAAAGTAATATTTTTTTATATGTAAATTCGAACTTAATTGAATCATATAAACTATTTGATTTTCAAATACATATACACCGGTTTTCAAAACAATTCATTCCTACTCGTGACGTGAATAGGGTAGTGAGTGTTCTGTTGAATTGAATTGATGATCAATCACAAACGACAATGTACGTTTGTACGTCATAATACAATTAAAGGAATCTGTGGTTAGAACAGATATATTATGTTGATATAAACGATCTGTAAACATCTCGGATTTTAGTTCTGTGCAAAGGAACCCCGAAGCAAATATAGAATTCTAAACGAGATGTATAAATTATAATTAGGGCTTTAAATTTTAGGGTTAAAATTAAGTTAGGCTTAAAATTATAATTAGGGTTTTTTATAAATTTAGATGTCAATCTAATTCATTAAACTTTGGCGTTTAAAATTTTTAAAATTAATAAAAAGCTAAAAGAAAAAAGAATTCTCTTTCTCTTCCATATTTTTTATTTTTAAAATAGGAATTTATACTTTCAAATTTTCAGGAAACTAATCGGACGAAATAATTATGGGAATTTTAAAGCTACTGCCACGAAACGTGCTACTCGCCAGAAATCCATCGTGGTACTAAATTAAAATCCAGCAAAGAAGAACAATAAAAAACTTAATGATGGCATTCATTATTCCTATTGGTTGTCAGTTTATATGAACATGATTTTTCATGTTCAGAAAAATTTCGGAAATTTCTGAAAGTGTACATGAGAAAATTGATTTACACCCTTCCATTCCTCATTAGTTTCACCCCAACACCAGAGACGCAACGACACCATAGTTGTACCAAATCTATGTCGTCAATAATGCTATGCTAATATATTTTTAAATAGAATTGTACTTGTCACCATTATGATTCCACGTACTTACCTATACGAAAGATGATTCATTACCGCCTCTCCAAAATTGAAAAGAAAATAATTTGTCAATTTTATAAGAGTTATTCAAATGCACTTTTCATTTTAATTCAATTATATTTCACAGAAAATCATTGACATTTTTCCTTTAAACGTTAACGGGTAAAAATGCAAAAGCAATTTAATTAGAACCAGCTTTTATGAAGCTCATTTTTAAAGTCAATATAATTACACCCCAAGTCAATTTAGCCGTATTGTTTACAGCGACGCTTTATTCCCTCCTGTCCATGGTTTAAAATTTAATGTCACAATGTGATTAAGGATTTTTTTATGTTTTAGAAGATAATGTTTGTGTTTTTGAGATATTGTTCTTTGAGCACGATAACGAATGGAATTTACGCCACATAATGAATTTTATCCAGTATTATTAATCTTTTAATACACAGTTATATGTTCAGCGATAAAGATCGTTCAAATGAAGGTGAAATGCTCATATGAGCATATATTCTGTGGCTTTCATATGAAAGCCACAGAATATGGCAATACCTAAAATGAAAACCATAAAAATGGATCTAAGTCTCTATAAGAATATCAAACGCTAGTAAAAATTGGCGCAGGAGATCATTGATCCTCAGTCGAATGCACTTGATATTGCACTATTAAACCTATGAGCTGTGACTTATGGCTATGACTGATTCATTGTACTAATGATACGTTTATACAGTTTATACGTCACTGCAGTTACTTAAGATTTTTTTTTATTTTGCAATAAGCTCGCGTCTGACTCGTATCTCATGTGACATAATGCGAAATGCAGCCTAAGCTTAATTTAATTCAATGTCACATACAAGTAAGCTTTATTTTCCTTTTATAATTTACTATACTGAAGTTTTATTCCAGTTATAACTAGTATTAATATTCATGAATCCTTTTTTTGTCATCGTTTCTCGTAAAGTAAACTTCAAAAATGGACAATCGTATTCATTAGCCATGCTGATTAAGATGAAGTTGGTTCACGAGTAAACATTTTCTCAATAACGACTCCTTTCTGTCGTAAATGCGATAAAGCAATCAAAACGAGCTCCCGATTTGCCGTCAGAAAGCGTTGGCCCGGAAAACTAATTGTACAACAAAAAGTGTTCAAGAATAATTTAGCACATACAGACTGATACATTGACGTAAAATATTTGACAAAGGAGTATAAATAAAGATTTATCTGTGTTTGTGTCACCAATTAGCCAATGTTTGAGCCGTCACAAGCAGTGCCCTTCAACCTCTCTACTACTCGCGATTCATTTTCTACGTGACAAACTGTCACGAACATTACATTTGATTTGGTTTAAGTGAATAGTCATTTATGTGTATATACGTGTGGCCTGTACTTGGTCGCATAATCACACTATTACCATCTTAATCACCATCACCGTCACCATCATCTTCACCATCATCTTCACCATCATCACCATAACGACCATTATCAACTTTATCGTTGTGACCATGATCAAACATTATTTTGTTCCACAACTATACACAAGTCTCCTTTCAGAACGAAAAAGGAGATAATCTACCACGAAAGCCAAGCGCGTACAAATTTAATACACCTTTACAAGGAACTCTCAAGTGCCTAGGTTTGTTCAAGTTGTTTCGTTTTACCACATTTAATTTTAGAAACGCACATAACTTCACAAGGTTAGAGACGTCGGGCGCCTGGAATTGGAACTCCAGACGCTGAAAGGAGGAAAAAAGATTGGAGGGGTAAATTCTGAAAAACGATATTATTATTGTTCTAATATTAAAATTACAGAATTGTTTACCCCATCTAAACTTGTCGAAAGGCAACCTGCTCACACAAAGGCAGACAACAACAAGACACCTAGCTGTTCGCAACATAAATGTTTTTTTCCGAGGCGTAACGGAGTCCGTTTAATTAATGTTATTGTCGTAAAATATAAAATGAATCTTCATTAACTGAGGCAGGTTTTGTTACAGTTTAAATGAAACTTAGGCCTCAGCACACGAGTTGCATAGAAAAAGACATTTTCATCCGGATCCACATAAACTTTCACTTATTTAAATTATTTTTAACAGTCAAAAGTTCGTTTCGGATTCGGTTACGAGTTGCTACTCTGGTATGAAGGTGGACGTAGACAACTAGTACACATTAATCCAGCATGTTGTTTCTAAGGAAGAGCTAGACTACCTCTAATATACATGTGTTATAAGCAAATGAATCCTTCAAACTGGAAAACAAATTGTTTTAATAACGATTGCCTCTTATGTGAATCTTGTGTTCTGAAACATATCAAAAAATAAATCTAATATTTGTTCTAAAGATAAATCTTATATTATTATTAATAAATGTTATATTAATATAATTAGTATATTTGAATAATACTGTGCATATCATAATGCAATATTTTCTTTACCAAAAATAGCTCTCAGTTGGAGTAAGAACAGTAAATTCAATTTGATTGAAACCCGATTTGTTTTGTATTTTATATTAGTTTTACAAATATAGTCATTAAAGGCAATTAAGGTACCTACCTGAAACGTTTTTATATAAGCGTATGACGTATAATATAGGTGTTACTAAATACGCATATAGGTATTGACGGTATTATAAAGGGTATAATAATCGGCACCTAAGAATCTATCCCTACGCTGCCGAATCCCTTCCAAGGGAACTTTTCCTATTGTCGTTGTGTTTCCGTCTTCGATATTGACGGATTTATCTTAACTCATATCAAATTCAGTATATCTTGTTCCTATTTTCCTATCTTTGCATTATGGTTACGGTAAATGGGAACGACAAGGCGTAAGTGAAAATGCTTCCGAAGCGCTCATTGATGTAACATGATATCTGATTTAATATCATAATACTATAGTCTAGGTAATTAACACTAGAAATATTTGCTCTTTCGCTTGACACTTACTAGAGATTCTTTGAAATTTACACTCTTAAAACACTACCAGGAAGAAAAGATTGGATGAAAGAAGAATAATGAGGTGTCACCAAGTTTCGGAAGTCCAGAAAGGACCGTCCTTATTAAAATTATACGTACGGTTTATGAATTTAGGAGTGAATGACACAAATGGATAGCAATAATATGAGCGGTGGTGACAGACTCTTAATTTGTAATAATAAATATTTCAATTGCAACATAACTATTTAATACCATAATTATTTTAAACATTTTTTTTGTACGTAGAAAGCAGTAACAACTTAGTGATTCAGAATTTAGCCATTCACATACATCTTGAAAAAACATACATCGATTAAGCCGCTACATAATGTATCAACTTTATCCATCTGTATATACATATATCAAACTTCCGAAAAGGGTCATTGTTGACTAGCTCCAGACATTTTTTAATCATCACGAATTATACACCAGGTTGTTAAATGAAAATCAAGTTGGTTTTGTAAAGAAAATAAATTCCAATTGTCTTCCATTGGTTCAATCACCTCGAATACATAATTAATATCACCAATTTTAATCACATCTCTATCTAGTGGTGAAATACGAGTATTATAGTGATTTTAGGGTTCAGTAGACCGAGTTGTCTGCTAACTCCTGACACCTTTAAGTGCTGCTTTACATTTCGCCAGTAAATTCATTCGAATACCAGAAATTTCTCTACGTTAGAAGTTTCCCCAGAGTACACGTAAGATATATAAGACGATATGAGATACGAGTATGAGAGGCGTGCATGAAAAGTTTAAGGTATGTAAAAGACGCGTGAGACATACCAGAGTCGTAAAGCGTCGGCCCTCGTCTACCTCGCATACCCGGTACGCGTTCTTACGTTTTTTGTGAAAGGGAAATGGTAAAAAGTCGTAGAGGGCACAAGGTGTTAAGCTAATACGGATTTACCAAGTGATTTAATACGGGCCATTTTTCTGCCCGCGAACTCTTTCGCGTAAACTATCGACCGATATAATAAACGTGACGGAAAAGCCAATCCGCTACTTTCGCACGAATCAAATATTGGTTTTACCGACTAAGGTCATTGTCCTCATCGCCATCTCGCTGTGGGATCCAAGTTATCGCTCCGAAACATAAAAGTGCAGAATTTCCATCTAATCTGAGCGCATTTTCGTATCCTTTAATGCGCCTTTTATAAAACTCTCAGATTTTCCTAACGATGTTTCCATACACGTTATATAGGGCGACAGTAACAGGTGTGTATTCGTTTTTGTAAAGTCCTCTTGCACACCAGTTATTCGAACTACAGACCTAAGTTTGAATAAACAGAATCGAAGTCGAATACAATTCATGAAAACGGACAAAAATCATAATAGACGCTAACGTTATCAAATAATATTTATGGTTGAACGTACCCTTATATTTAATTTAAATAATTACATGTATTGGTGCCGCCGAGGAAATCATTGATTCGAAATATTAACAACTGTAGATTTTTCAGTGTTGTAAATGAAGAAATGAAATATTTTTAAAGCTCATACTGTATTATCCAATTGTAAATAAAATGTTTTAAATCTTAAAAATCAATACATCGTCAATTGTGAATTCAAATATAAAATGTCTACATAACCATGAAGCGTGATTGAAAATGGAATACCTACATACATATATTCACCCCAGGTCCCTCACAGGGTGGGCAAGAAGCACCGAGTACCAAATATTAAATATATGTTAAATATTAAAATAATATCCGAAATAATAAAAATATGAAAATACATATAATATATGGCAGCTACGGAACGAAGAATAGGACAATTACTTGGCAACGGAGATCCCTTATCTGTACAATTCCTTTTAGTTCGCAATCCGTTCACCCCTCATTCATTCGCTCAACGGAGTGCAAGTTTCGTGCCAACCCCAAACATCTTATGTTCTTTCACTCGTTACCGGAATTCTATTAAAAGTTTGCCGAAATGGTTATCGGATCGCGCTAGAACCAGCAGAGCGAAAACTAGTATAATAATCGGATAAACTTCACCACCTAATGGTTTAACTTCGATACAATGGAAAGCGTTAACACTATTTTCGGAGGTGCCTATTGTCTTTGCGCTGACGGTTGCACAATCCGAAATTACTTTGTGGACTTATTGTACTGTGGATATCCAAAAAGCGGTTATTTTAATATTAGAAACAGACACTCCAATTTTATTTATCTGTATAGATATATTAAAATTTAATATTACATTTTAAAACAGTTTGTGACCAGCCACGTACTCGCTTGGCTAAGAAAACTAATAAAACTGATTTTCCAACTCCCGCAACTTCGCTGAAGACATAACAGAAATAAAATCACCGAAGCAACTCGCAAACGGACTCATGAACGAATGTATAGAAACGAAAACAACACGTGAGCAATAAATTATTGAAATCGTAAGAAAATGGAAATTTAATTGCAAATATTTCATTCAATAAACAGAGACGCCCATTTCATTTGAGAATATTATTGCATCAATATATACACTGTCAATAAACCTCAATATGAAAGGAATTGCTTTGTGATTTCAACAAAATAACAAACTTACATTGATCATATATGTAATGTATAGAAAAACAATAAAATCAAATTGGAGTTAAGAAAATATATGTATACAGCTCACGGATCCAGTGTTATCTGTATGTTGTTACTCAAATAACCACAATCATACACATGCATCACTTAACTCGATGAAATCTAACATTTTAGTCATTGGTATTTAAATTATTTGTTTCGTGTACGTGTAATCAACTGCATTTTAGTCGCTCGTGAAAAGATATTTATCTTTTAAGTTGTAGGGACAACGTTGAAAACACAAATGGATTAATGGTTAAATAGGTCACACAAGTATAAATAGTCACAGCTGATTTCCTCGTTGTTCGTGTAGCTTGCAAGTGCGAATGCCGATCGAGAGGTCGTGCGTTCGATTCCCGGATCAGAGACACTATTGAATTTTTTTAATTTAGATTTTCTGGTAGTGGCTTTCAGTCTGAATGTGTGCCTGGTGCAGGAAAATAGGCTCACTGTCCATTCCATATTGAGACGTGCTGATGAAACGTTGGAGTGTTCTACATTACTCTACCTACCCATAAATACATTATAGGGCATTGGAACACGCGAATTTAGGGTAGCTAAGATTCCAGACTCTACCCTCGAAGGAAACTCTATTTCAGTTTAAGATTTGTAACAGTCAAAGGGTAATACAGACAAATGATGAAATGAATCGTTTTACCTTTAATTAATAATCATAAGGTAAAATCTATCTATCTTGCAATAACTATTCTCTGTCAAATGGCCTGCAGCTGATATCATAAAAAAAGCCTTAAATATAACTTACTCAAAGCCACGTTGTCGGATGAGTGAACGAAGCGGAGTCCTACGTCCATGCCGACCGTGAACTCATTAAGCGAACGTCAACGAAAAAAATATATACGAAAACGAAATACACGTTCCGCCGGAATCGCGAGCAAAACAAATCGAGGCGCGCTTTTCTTTCTCACCAGATTTTTGTGAGAAAAGTTAGCCGGAACCGAGCCCACTAGGTTTTACAAAGTTTGTATCGATACACGCGCGGAATACTAGAAATACTAACTAGGATTTCTACGCTATTATCTGAAGTTGAATTTACAATTAAATTTACGTAATATCACGCCTATAATACCAGAAGATAAAGGCAGAGAAGTGTGATACGCTCCTACGTTTCACCAGTTACGTTTACGTCCCACTATGGAATAGGTGGTGAGCCTATTGCCATACATCGGGCACCTATCCAGACTCCAGCCTACAACTAGGAGAATCTATATTTAAAAAATTCAAATGCCCGACCCGGGATTCGGAACCAGGACCTCTTGTTCGCACTTTCATCTATTCGACCGCCAAAGCAGTCTATGGGCATATTAATAGAAAATAGTTTCACGTGACTTGACTGACGGGCTTATACACTGCTTAGTGTTTCCATATTTATATTTAAAAGAGTGTGACAAACATAAAACAACAATTTATTGCTTCGTAACAGATCGTACATAATGTTAGTCGTTTGTCACATACAATCGTAACCGCCCGTAACAGCCTCTCGGTTTATACGTAAATTAAATACTTTTATACATCTGTATCGACTTAAGCGACTATTGATTAGAAAGTTGGGTGCATGAAAGGAGCCTCCAGGAGCGGCGACTGTATCTTTACGCCTCATGCTTTCACTGCGATGTGTGATCACTCACGATCAGCTGTTGACATGACGAGGAAGAGGGCAAGAAAGTATATGACTAGGGCGTTAAATCTCAGAGCTTAGTTAAAGCAACTGATAATCTACATTTATCCATCTGCGATAGGACCGTTAGTGGATGTCAAGAACTATTGTTTCAAACGCAACATCACTCGCGATTAAAATTTTGTTGCTGCGACTTTTGCTCATATTCACCTTTACCATCTATTATTTATTGTAATATTGACTTCTGCGCCAGTGAAGAGACAGAAAAACGATAGCAATGATATCAGAACCAAATTATTGTTATACATATAAATAACAATAATAATGTATTTATTTCATATTATCTCATGAAAACCACTACATCGATATTTTTAAACATGATACGAAAATAAATTTAAACCTTACAAACGAATACGCTGCTTAAAATATTTTTTAAGGCAACCTCTAAAATAATGAATATATTAACTTAAACCCTACTCGTATGCCTACTTTTTACGTTTGTGCCTTTTGTACAAGAGGAACTATTTTGAAAAAAACCATTATGTTTAATGAAGGAAATAGGTTCATACCTATTTCCTTCATTTAACATAATGGTTTTTGTACAGTTTTACTCATGTAAAACTGTACAAAAACGGCCCAAAATGGACTTTATTCACATATTTGTTGATTTGTGCCAATAACTTAATTGCGTAGCAACTCGTAATGGATGAAAATTTAATGTCAATTTAAATTTTCTTCTTCAACTTTTGATCGCGAAAGTCTGTAATTCGAAAAACTATAAAATATTCATTTACAACTACGCAAGTTCGATTCGCTCGAATCTTTTCTCAGCTTCCAATATATTATTCTCTGTCGGTATATTTACACGTCTCCTACATTCAGCTGGAAGGCGTTTTCCTCGTTCGAATAAGAAAGCACTACTTTATGTATTCCGAGTATGTTTTGTTGTTTGTCTTGTGATTTCCACTGTTATTTAAACATTCGTTTGAACTAGGTGATAAGTGGGCCATGCTATTATATTTTGTAACTAGACCGTGGACAGTTATATTTAGGACCAAATTCTTATCCAGTTCCTGGTGTCTCTGGTTCATGTCACTACATAAATAAATATGTAGAATCATTGACTTTTGAAATTATTAACTTACATTATAACTGAACTAAATAGAATAAATAAAAGTATTTAATTTGTTTTTAATTTTTGGTTTACAGAATCGTGAATAAAGCGGTAAGGTTAGAATCAACCGAACTTACCCAAACTTAATGTATCTATTGAGTATTATAATTTTCTATGACGTCGGGTTTATCCAGAACCAGACTTGTTATCGGGGCATATTTAACGAGAGCTTGGTACAAAGCCTATCTTACCTATCTTCCATAAATTATCTCAATTATACCAATGTCAGTAAACCATATATTATAGTATTGAAACATGTCTGTAGGTACAATAAATGTATGTCAAATTTTAATGGCATAATAATCGGTATAATTGATCGACAGATCAATGCAATTAATTGAATAGAGTTAGATTGTAATGGACATTAATTATACTAAATAAAAACTTTAATTCAGCGGCTAGGGCACTTTATTAATACAAGCGTTACATATAATTATTACTGGATCTATATTAATGCAATGACTGCCTGTTCGGTTCAATTATTGAAAGCGCTGCTTCCGATTTAGAGGTCCCAGGTTCAATCCCCAGGTCAGATACTTTTGGGACTTTGACCGGACCGGATTTGTGACCGGTGTATTACAATACGCTCACCACCTATTTCATGATGTGGCGTATAACGGCACTGGTGACATGTTAAAGTTTCATTCCAAAAACTTGGTTAATACATGTGTAATGAATTGTCCAAGAGTACCAACTTACATATTTCTTCTTCGATGCTTGTTTCGAAGAATTCTATTTTAAAATGGTCTAAGAATAATGCGGAAAGAGGCAACAATGGAACTTTAGTTTATACATTTCATTAAATTTACTGCAACTACCTTATAACAACTACCTTGTTGTACACTGTATATGTACGATACATTGTATATATTATATGGCAATTAATTATTCGTTCTCAATCTGTCATGGGTGAGTAATAACCGACCAAATATAGATTCGTATCTGGAATGCCTGAGCTTACCAAATTAGCTGATTAATTAATAATTGTTGATTAATCTTGGGAGTTAGTTTAAAGCAGATATGAAACTTAATACGAGTATGTTCTATAATATTGAAATTTCAACACGTAAAAAATATACGAGTACCTATACGAGTACATACATATTTTCAAGCCATGGCTCTTACGAGCAGACAGAGAGCACCAAACGTCGAATATCTCTAGCCTTATAGATCGCTTCTTACATGCACGCCAGTTTCGGAGACCTCTGACTCCCCTATCAGCTAGTATCTGGTCTATTTGATTAATCTGTAATTGGCCTAATTCGTAACATAATAAAAAAATAATTCAAATTTAATTGAAGGCTCAAATGTATTAATTAAAGTTGTATTATATAAGAAGTTAGTCGAAGATGTTCAGTGCAATGTATGGCTGCTGTTAATGGAAATAGACACACATATCTCAAATAATGGTGTTACTAAAGTTTCTACTACAATTCTGTCCACATCAAAATCTGTTACAGTAAGTAAACAAATATTTATGTAAAATGTTTCGATAACTTATTGGTTTTAATATGAATTTCCTGAGTATAAATTACATAATTAATCTAATTAAAATGCGTAATGTAACCGTGCGAAAGCAACAATTTTTATTAAACTCCTTATTAAACATTTTAAACAAACTATGTAACATGCCGAGGGGCTTTGTTATTTAGAATTCAGCCTCTCACCCTGGATTTCATGATGTTGGCACGTACTTGTATGTACGTATATATGAGTTTAAGTATTTATGTATGTTTCAAAAATTAAACTTTAAGTGGACAGGGAAACCTGCGCGCCTGATGGCTGTCTAGAGCGAGTGAAGTCTGGCAATTAGCACGTGCCCCAGTTGCTCGAACCTTGACCCTTCTCGTCCCAAGAGAAGACCCGAGAACAACGTGGTTACGCTATAAAGTCTATGAGACTAATATGAAACATCACGCCTATAATCCCTAAATAGATAGGCAGAGGAGTGCAGTACGCTACCATATTTCACCAGTTACGTGGACGTGCTACTATGGAATAGGTGGTGAGTCTATTACCATACACCGGGCCCACATCCAGACTCCGAGCCACTACTAGAAAATCTAAGTTAGAAGAATCCAATAGCGCCAGACTTGGAATTTGAACCCACGACCTCTCGATTAACAGTCACTTCAAAAACCAACACGACCAGCGGCTCAGGCATGAGACTCGTATGTTCCAAAATAGACAAAAATGAATGGTTTAACCAAATTTGACCTTTGCGGTAGCCGATGCTTTTAATGTACAACATTTTTAAAATGCTGTGAAATATATTTTGTCATCATCATCAACAAACTCTCGCAATTGAGAGCTGGAGATAAAATTCGACGGTTGGACAAAACCCATTGTCACGAAGCTGCTTGCTTAGCAGGGTAAAGAATGTCATATTTAAGTTGGTATAAATATCTCCAACAGGTGGTTTCATCACGTATGCCATACCTCACCATCCCAAAGCTGCGCGTATTGTGTTATTTCTCTCATCTATAGCGGAGGACGCGGAATCCAGCGGCGAGGTGTTGCTGGCGGTGTCTCTAGACATCGCTAACGCATTCAACACCCTGCCGTGGGACCGTATTAGGGAGGCACTGGTGCACTTCGGGGTCCCGAAGTACCTGAGGCGGACGATCGGCGAGTACCTGTCGGAGCGATTCATCAGGTACAGTACGCGCGGCGAGTGGCGTCGGAAGGAGGTGTCGTGCGGCGTCCCGCAGGGGTCGGTTCTAGGGCCGCTCCTGTGGAACATGGGATACGACACGGTGCTGCGCGGAGCCAACTTGCGGGGTGTTGAGGTGACTTGTTACGCCGACGACACCCTCGTGACGGCCCGTGGCAGCACATACAGAGAAGCTCGCATGCTGGCGACTGCGGGTGTAGCCCACGTGGTGAGTCGCATTAGGCATCTGGGACTGGAGGTTGCTCTGGGAAAATCGGAAGCCTTGTGCTTCCACGGGCCTCGTAGAGCACCTCCGGCAGGTTCGGAGCTTGTCGTTGCGGGGACCTCTATCCGGGTCGGGTCTTCGATGAAGTACCTGGGACTCGTGCTCGACAGCGGATGGAGGTTCGAGCAGCACTTCCGGCTCCTTGGCCCAAGGCTAGTCAGGGCTGCCGGAGCGTTGAGCCGGCTTTTGCCGAACCTGGGTGGGCCGAATGTGGCCTGCCGCCGTCTCTACACAGGGGTGGTGCGGTCCATGGCACTCTATGGGGCGCCTATCTGGGCCGATGCTCTGACCGTCCGGAATCGGACCCTATTGCGTCAACCGCAGCGGGTCATGGCGGTCAGAGTAGTGAAGGGTTACCGCTCCATATCTTGGGAAGCTGCGTACGTCGGAGTATTTGGGGGTGAGTTTGGTGGACGAACACCACCGGTTAACACTTCCGCCGCGTAGTGGCGCGATGGAACACCGTCTGGATTTTAGTCGGTTAAAAAAAAAATGCACTGGCGCTTTGACATCACTAGCTTTCGCCATTACAGTTATATAAACTAATCCAGTTATATCAACTAATACAAATGGAAGAAAGCGTTCTTATCAAAATAATTTAATGAACTGCCTATACGCAAATTGTACAAAAATTCTTCGTTATTATTAAATGTAAGCCTACACCAATAAACAGTCACGTTTACTAAAATATACTATTGAATATTTTAGTAAACGTGACTGTTTATTGGCATATTTAACATATTTGTTTACCACATTATGTGGATACTTTTGTTGCACATAGCTGGATATGGTACGACTCGTCGAATTTGAGATGCGACACTGTAGTTCAGCCGCCGCGCCGGCGCCGTTCCGAATTTTGATTTTGTAGTTCTATGCCCTACATATACATACATATATAGTGCTATAGCTCATGTGTTTGTTTAATATAGAAAGTCTAAATTTTTTATTGTCACGGGCTAAGTCAGTGCAAGATACTTTATGACTTTCATTGCCATCCGCGAAAGTACTAAAAGTATCTAATAGAAAATATTATAATGACGTATGAATGTATTTTCATCAAATTCAATTTCACACAAGACTTTTATGAAATATAACATTTGTAACGTAGATTAAGCCGTAACTTTTTCACTTTCTTTACGTTGCAGTTCAATTGGGCTAATTATTCATATTCTACTCAATAACCATTCTAAATTACTAAATATTAAATACCGTTTACAATTTACATTAGCCTCAGCTTCAGCCTTTTCGGTGGCTTAACTCGTGTCACCTAGAAAATTACAAATACAGCCAAATGCTTTACAGACTTGTAAGTGTAATAATAATGTATGGCAATAATGTGATTGCTTATGTATTACGAATGTATTATAACAATAGTACGTACCATTTATAATAAATTACAGATAATAACATTATTATTAATATAAAAATATAAAATCACGCCTGTACTTTCCGAAGAGGTAGGTAAAGTAATGACAGGTGTATGACAGTAGGCGGCACCACCTATTCCATTGTGGGACGTAAACGTAACTGGTGCAACGTGAGAGTGTATACATTACTCTGCCTACCTCTACGAGTAGTACAGACATGACGTTGCGTTAACTTTATTTAATCCGCCTATAAACCTAGTTCCTGAAACAATATCTAATAACAAGTTGCGAAATTCACTGTATGATGGATATTAATTGGAAATTTCGCCTGGCAACAGAGGGAAGTTGGCGATTATTGTTTGACACATAGACCTCTGATTATTTATTTTAAATTTTAAATCGTGCAAACGTATTTTGGAAATTAATTTAAGTATGTTAAAATAAATTTTTGTTTCCAAATATTAACAAATCGCATTTAAATAACTTATTCATTCTCGTTGTGCTAACATTATAGCAAGTTTTGCATGAACTTCAAAAGTCGCAAACCTTGGCTGCGCTTTCTTCATTACGTTTTAGAAAAACATTGAAAATACCTGCGCGAAGAACACGCAGACTTTCAAATATGAGGTGGCACTGTAGGTTAGGAGACGATATTTAGCAGTCAGTGCTCTCTGCCCACCCCATAAAAGATCCGGGGTGAATATACAATAATAAACAATATAATAATAAAATAGTTAGAAAGCACACTAGAAATAGGTTTGAATATTTGAATAAATTGTTATTCAGATATGTCAATATTCTCTTCCACTCGTAGTTCATTAGCGCTTAATAATAAATTAATAAGCAGTATCATTAACAGCGCAAATTACTACGAACATGTAAATTGGTTCATAAATGACTGTAGTGCTTACGACGAATGTAGCGAAACCTATCAAAGTACATTTTTAACATTATTTTTGTCTATACCATTTTAACGTTCCACTGTTGGAATACTGTTCTCCTCTCAGAATGAGAGGGTTAAGTCCATGGTCTACCACGCTGGCCAAGTCCGGACTGACAGACTTTATACTACTTAAAAAACATCTTATTTTATAGACTCTAAGTTGTGCAGGTTTCCTCACGATGTTTCCCTTTACCGTTATAACAAGTTATATATAACCTAAAAACGCAAATTTTTATCGAGAGATATGTTCCAGGTTTGAACTCAGGCTTTCGGAATGAGAGGGTGATTTTAAAAACCACTAGACAATCACTACTATAGACCGACAAATATTTAACAATCTTTGTTCATGTTAAAAATACCACATAAATACAAGTCATTGCGTTTTTTTGTGTACACGCAATGACTTGTATTTATGTGTGTATCAAATATTAGATACAGTGAGTTCAGATCTAGCTATCCGATGTAAATCACTTCCTGCGTTATCTGAATTTGGATTAAATCTATTGTTACAAACAAACGTCTAAATTTCAATGAAAAAGAAAATATATACAAAATGATAAAGTCGAGGATATTATCTCGATACTTAGTTCGGTACTTACTAAGTGAATGTTACTAATAAAGTTACCTATGGTCAGCAACAGCCTGTCAAAAACGACAGTGCTGCCACCAAGGCGATAGTGCTGCCACTTATGATATAACAACGGTGCCACAGATCATAACTAAGGACACTCAAGTGCGATCTTAACGTTACCCATATATAAAAAAAGGACGTGACGTGTTGCAGCTAAGTTCTTTTATTTTGTACAATATACATTGTAGAGTCATTCGGGGTAACCGTGCGCAGTGGGTAAGTGAGCGCACTGTGTATATCTCCAGAATGAGGTGCGAGGGACGGGTGGTTCCTTTGGGCGAAACAAGGACGCCGGAGTGGCAAATTAGTTGCGATATGACAGTGCGCTGCGTGACGTTTTATTCACTTTTTATCCGTAATTAACTAAATTCCTTCGTTTTATTGGTTAAAAAAAAGTAACCTCACGCCTGTAATCCCCGAAGAGGTAGGCAGAGGAATGTAGAACATTCCCACGTTTCACCTGTTACTTTTAAGTCCC
>DWFO01000261.1:0-22786 GCA_018246595.1 Mimoniades nurscia nurscia
CCTTGCGGGGTAGGCAGAGAGCACAGAGTGCCAAATATCTCTATTCTTACACACCTGTCGTGCTTCGTCCAAAAAAATACTTGCCTCTTTCAAACCTGTTAAAATAATATCCCTGAATATGTCTAATGTAACCCCTTACTGGATACATATTAATCACTTTTTCACTCTTGGCAATGTCTCTTTTACTCAGAACTTATAAAATGACCGTATCGCGGTCGCGTCTATAAGGTGTTGATCGTTTGCGGTTTGGTTTAAAGTTAATCGCCAAGATCTCATGATAAACATACCTGTCATATGTCTTCATATGTTTTAGCACGTATTCTTAACGTGTTCAGTGTTATCTTTTTATTGTAGACATTTAATAATTCCCACCAAAATATTGGCAATTAGTCACATCAATAAAATAATGAATGGTTAATATTTTTACAATAATTACGTCGCGAACATAAAAGAATAATAATTATTTTCATCTTTCTCAACTTATGGAAGAGCATCAGTTCTGCCTACTAAGTTTTTTGGTAATACATCGGCGTTCGATCGTAGCTACACTAACCGACTTGTAAAGTTCAATGCCACCGCGCCAGGTGGTGTGCCACCCAGCCATATAGCCACTGGAAGAGGCATAAAAATAAATAAACATTTCAACCCAGAATATTACAAAATTAAACAATAATTTAATGTCGTAGAAAACATTTATATTTTGTTTTAACTTAACGCCTATATTCCACAAAGGGCAGAGGAATGCAATACACTGTGTACCGCGCATTTTAATTAACTTTAATATCAAATTTTCAAATAAATTAACTGTAAATTTAGATATTGTACGGTATCAGTAAGTTTATATGTAAAAGATATTAAAATAACACATAACGATTTTTAGAAAACTATTATGTATCATGTACTACTAGTAAAGTGTAATATGATGTATATCGTCAACAATACATTAACGATTTTACAATACCTACATGTTAAATACAATAATGCATTTTGATTTTCATTCCTACATATGTATATAAAAAAAAACTGTTCATTTTATGAAACCTAATGAAACATTATTATGACCGAAAAATCTGTTGTCAAATTATAACTGTGTAAAAACGCCAACAGTTATCAAGTGTGTACAATAATTGGGTGTAAGTAAATTATACGATGAACTTCAAAATGGACAACCGATCCCGCAAAGGTCCAAATCATTCCCAATTGTTCGTTGCTTAAAGTATAATTCCCCGTCCGTTTCTCAAAGCATAACATTACGTGAACGCAACGCCATGTCACGTCCAGCAAATATATTCTGAATCTTGAACGTAGCGATAATAATAGGTTAGAACCGCCGGCGGCACCGATGCTCTTGTCATTTTCTCGCGATGCTAATAGAATACGAGATAATTATTTAACTGTAATTGTACACATGTACTGTCAAACTGTCACTATTAGTTCAAACTCGGAATTTAATGACTGTAATTGATTCTTAAACGACGCACTACGCTTCGCACATTATTTGAATGCACTTTCCAGCAACTACAGTTCTCGTTACATCTTTGGTAGATAACGTTGGTATTACAACTAGTTTGTCATCGCGTTTTATTATTAAGCCCTGAATCACACGTGCGACTTTCTAACGACACACGTCGAAAAAGTGCTTGCCGGACCGAAAGGGCAAAGCTCGAGCTACGTGAAATAACTAACGCCAATGCATTTACCAGTTATACTGTTACGTTAACGCACATGAGAATCGGCGTTAAAAGAATGAAACTAAAATGTATTGTCTATTTAATTATTTATTTTAGCGGTGTAACATAATGATTTATATGGTTACAATTAACAAAGATCCACGTTTAATCAATAGGCGTTTATAACTCATTCTGATCTGGATCAAAAATAAGCAATCCCGACAACACTTTACGACACTGTTTCGCGTGATATTCTCTATATTATATATGTATCTATATAAAAACAAAATGGCAACGTACGAAGGCACTGCTTATTTTCCTCGATAAATATCTGTAAAATTAACGACAACACGAATAAAATTATTCATTCATTGACAAAGCAATAATTTCAGTTCCGTTCATTGCTCACACGTACTTAACACCTTCCTTGGACCAGTAATTTAATGACTCCTATTCTGTTTCTTCTATTTATAACGCGCCGCCGACGTATATTGGGCCAGGTGCGTCATAAATATCGTTCAAATACTATATATTATTATTGAAAACGTTTTATTATTGTTTCAACAATAATCGCTTGTAATTTGAACCTGTTAGTGTAATGCAGGTGGAAATAAAATCTTGAGACACTTAACATCCAGCCATCTGATCTCAAAGTAGGCAAAACTTATATTTGTATTAAAAGACAGTTTATTCCTCAGACACAAAGAAAATTCGTCTATACAAATATTTGCACTGTGTGGTTGTCTTAACTTGCAACTTCAAGTGCAGTAGTCGAATTCGCTTAACTTGCAAGCCAGTTGATTAATGATACAGTAATCAATTATATAATTTAGTGAATCATCGTGAACCCCTTTTTCGGTGCACTAGTGGGCACGGGTTTGCTTTTAGCACGAGCAGATTGAGGCCATCGTCTGCCAAGCTTGCCAAAAGCGGATTTTTTTGTACATTACAATAAATACCACAATATGACAAAGTATTGAGTACTGTTATATTTTCAACTTGAAAACTGAATATCAAATACCTACATATACGTATGTGTGTGTGTGGGTTAAATGATGATAGCATAGAAATGCAACCGCTAGGATAAAATTTCTATACGGTTACCTCAATTAGGGGGAATACATTGATTTACAGAGAAAGGTTATGGAGATATGCGGGCACAGGTGGCCGCCGGGTGAAGGCGGGTCATAAACTCACGTAACATGCGGTCTCGATAGGAAATTACATGCTACGGGCGTAGTGGAACATCTGTCCTGTGGCCGTATTGATTTCAAATCACCTACATCGTTCAAGATTGATTCACAGTACAAGAGTATTTTATGGCGCATGGCTAACGGACGTGCAGAACACCAGGAGAACCGTGGCCAATGTAACCCATGGACATGTGTATCTAAAACTGATATAGAAACAGCTGTACTCATTATAAAATATTAAATACTAGTCTCAATTCTAGATCTGTAAGAATAGAAATATTTGGCCTTCGGTGCTCTCTGACTACCCCAGACGGGATCTGGCGTAATGTTATGTCCATACAGGATACAGATCTAAAAAATAGTATTAAACAGTCTTGTATATTTGTCTGGCAAAAACTAACTGTTATAAATAAATTTGGCATTTGATAACTTACTGTCGTAACGAAATCAAGGTTGAGGTTAAATTTTACTGTTAGGAAGTATCTTATTTAGCTACGCAGGAGATTTAATGAAACCGCGTGTATCAACTACTAAACAATATAAGAATAAATAAAATTAATTTTATAACTACTCTGCCTGCTTACCCCTTCACACCCCTACAGCAGGAACCGGTGGGGCAGATACATCTACGAGTACCATTAGGAGTATCTTTGAACAACAATGAGGATTTCCTGGACAAAAATTATCTAAATTTGATATTAACGTTAATCTTTATTTGGATAACTGTAGTAACCTGTATATCTTAGATTTTTTACAATTCCATATTATTTATGTTACCATACAAAACACCTCCAAACATAAATTTTAATTTTTTTTTTACTCGAAGGATGCCGGGAAAAGACCGTTTCTCTAGTAATAAAATCACCCTTTGTATACTTAATAACTACAGATTTTCATGTACATATATGTATATTTTACAAATAATGTGTCTAAGTAATTAAAAAATAATGACCCAATTAAATTAATAAATTAATTAGGAAATAGGAAATAACATAATTGCTCACAGCTTTCAATGTAATAATTAAAAAAAAACAACCCATAAAATTTAATATTTACGGCCCATAACGCTCTACGGCGATGGACCTTTTTCATATTTATTGAACAAACATGTAGATTTATAATTTGAGGAACTCCATGCTGGGGCAGTTTAGTATGGTAATTTGTGAATTATGATTCAATTATACTGAATTATGGCGTGTTGTGTAACTATGCAACGGAAAAAAGTGTCAGGGTATATAAATACTCGTATATCTATAGGTACGTATTTGAATATTAATGCCCACTTCGTGAGTTAATAACTTTCTATGTAATGCATTTTCATATATTTCCGGAGTATTTCACTATTTACGGAGCAGTATAACACGGGGCTCTATAAGAAACTCGCAAAATGATCTCTATATATACCTGTAAAAAATACGACGCGTTGTAGAAAATTTTAGTTTTTATCAAATCAACACAAAGTTCATTAAAAACCTGTCTCATTAACATTAGCGGTATCTAGTATGGTGGCATATGAGCTATATTGGTCACAGAGCATTGACCTCGGTAAGATATGTCGCGCGTGTGTATCTCGACGATAACAAATAAAAATAATAATCAGTCGTTAACAAAAACTAACGTGACTTGTTTAGTATTGAAATATTTTGGAGAGAGTACATATAAATGTCACTCTTATAATTTGTCCATAATATATTGTACGGTATATTACACATACAAATTCGAGTATGCAGATTATTTATAGATTTTCGTTATATCCTAACGATAGATCCTTAGATACATAAAAGCCTTACGATGGGTGAGTATTAGTAAGTCATCTTATTGAGATTTTACCAAATTCTATCGTAATATATTCTACTGTTCGGGATACCAATGAAATGTGAGAACGTAGTAGACGACATATCACTCCAACTGTTATATTTTTTCACAGTTGTGTGTTTAACATTATTGTTGCTCAGAAAATACTTTCCATTCTACAAGCATCAAGACTTAACATATGTAAATTGATTTTCACCAGTTACTCCTCAAAGCAACAATGCACGTTTCTATATAAGTAGGGTACGTTTAATCGACCTAATTACGAGTACAAGCCACTTGGATATAAAAAAAGCGTAAGTTCCCACCTGTAATCCCCGAAGAGGCAGGCAGAGAGTGTAGCATAGTCTCACGTTTCACCAGTAACGTTTACGTCCCACTATGGAACAGAGGGTGAGCGTATTGCCAGACACCAGGCACGTATCCAGACTCCGAGTCACTACTAGAAAATCTCAGTTAGGAAGATCTGATAGTGCCCGACCTGGGATTTTAACCCGGGACCTCTCGATTGTCCACAACCAACACGACCCACGAGGCAGTCGTACTTTTACGTACTGTATTGTATGTAGTTACTGTAGCAGTACCTACTATTAATATCAATTAATCTAGTTAGTACACTTTGTTAATAAATTTGTAAGGTTCGTAGCTTTGTGTTAAAATTGATGTATTGAAGACAGATAAAACTACATATATGTTACATACGATCTTACTCTTATTTTCTCATTTGGGTATAATTTACGAATAAAAAATGGCGCGAAACTAACAAACCGTCAAACCGCTCACAACATTACCAATCAGAAACGTAATTTTACACCAAACGCCAAGTTATGTTGTTTCGTCGTTATGTCAATTGCATGTTACGGAAGTCCCTAAAAACACGATCGCCTCCACCATGACTTCGACACCGGATATAAGGTAAGTTAAATTATCCGCCGCGCTGAATCTCGCGCGTACGTCCACACATTTACTGGTTATGTTGCATATGCAGATGATGCAAATATCACCAGACCGGGTTGGTGTTACTTTCGTTGACAGATATCGTGCCGTCGCCGCAGACGCCTCGGGAGCTTGCATTGTTGAAGTGTACCGACCGTTAGCATTCCGAGACGGGGGGCGTCATCGTGAGATCTGCATATTCATCAGAATCCACGGATAGGTGACTCTGTGACCGTTACAGTTCCGCCAGTCGAATCACGTAAGCCGGCATTGTTCCTATTCGGGCCTCGAATGTTTTATTCATGAGAACCGCACTGCAAATTACAAGTCCTGTACGCGCTCCTAACCCGTATAGTGTTGACTTGAGCGCTAACAATGTAAAGCGGTGAAGATTGATTGATGCACTAGGATACCGGGGAAATGCACACCTAATACAAATCAAGTTGCTTGACACCTGAACTGGCTATAGCTTTTTATTTATGGCTTGACACCTAAACTAGCTATATTATTTTATTTATGGTGTTTTGACGTTATCTTTCTAGATAAATATTTTGACTACAATCTGAGCGGAGCGGGTGCGAGCTCATGAAGATGGATCTCATATAGATAAGAAAGTACTAGAACCAACCTGAAAAAACATACATAATAACAATTATTTCTTCTCTATAACTTGAACAATATATGTACATATGTACACTAACTTAAGTTCATTATATTATTTGGGATGTAAAACCAATATTACAAGAAAATAATGCTTTAATATTGATCCTAAACGAATAAATGTCGCATATGACAGCAGATTTGCAGAGTAATTTCCCTGTATGTTACCGGTCTTCGTCTTATTAGTACTAAGCACTGTCACTATGCCGCTAAGTATACCAACGGCGGAATGGAAATGACCATCAATTTGCGTCGATTGCCTAAGGAAATCATTGGAATACCGAACTCGGTCGGCTGGCAATTAGCCATAGATAATTGAGGTACGTGACATATACAATGGCTTGTATGTTCACACGGCTTTCTCGACTCATTACTCTCAGCAGGACGTCGTGTCGACGGGACGCGCGACAGCCAGGGCCGACGGCCACTTTATAATCAATTGCAATGGGAAACGCGAAATGTCATTTTGTTTAGACTTAATAATAGACACGTTGTTGATAATTTTATGCTAATATTAGATTACGACAGTTTATTACAGGTTCTATCCCTAAACGACTATAGGAAACGTCGAGCGGTTGTTAATAATTCGTTAGTTTTGGTTAATCGTAAAGTAAATGCAAAACACTAAATGCAAGCTTAAATAGTTTCTCTTTGAGTTTGTACGTAATGATTTCAATTCGAGTGATTTTTAGTTACTCTTACAACAGCCATATTCATTAACAAAACGGTTTATTTATATGGCTGTTGTATTCAAATTTAATATTATAAGTGACCAATGGCTTGGGCAAACAAATGGCTTCTTTTAAGCCTAGCTCATTATTGAGCACAAAATGTAAAAAAGACTAGGGAAAACCTTAGGAAAACTTTCAGGAACCAATGTATATTGCATTTCTTTCGCATTTAGTTATGTATACGGCCAGCCCTAATATTGGAAGGCACCTGCGTGTACCGACACAATGGGTTACTCATTTGGTACGACGCCAGTACATAAAGTATACAGTAGACTAGGTCATGGTTCTGTGCAACCTGTGCTTACCATGATTCACGTGATTACCAAGATTTTATAAGATTAAAATCGCAACATTGAAATTCATAGTCAAAAAAACCCGGCCGAGTAGGTTATGATCGTTAGTAACTTCTAAGAAATGAAGCATCTCATTAATTATATTCTCGCACGTTACAAAATTTCTCAGTCGTGATCTCGTCAGCAAACTATAAGGTAAGTTTGTAAGTGATTTATAGTGTTATGCCACAACCTTAAGTAGACTGTGGCATCTGGACTTCTAGGAACAAGTGAGCAAAAACTTCTGACCTTAAGTGCATACACTGATTGTTTTAAAATTACAAAGTGTGGAGTTTTGAACATTCCATGTTAAAGGAAGTAAACCTAACGTTTGTTTTAATTGAGAACAATAAATGGAAAATCATTTGTTGGCGAATATACGCAAAAACTAATTAATCGATATTGTTATAGAAAATATTACAAAAATAGACACCAGAAAAAAACAATATAATTAAATCAGAAATAAGTGGATAAAATGGTAATTGACATAAATAAATCTAACAACAGACAGTTTTGCTACAAAGTTGGCTGCAACAACACTTCATGCTTCGTATTCGTCAATTTCTTTAATAACTACCGGAAATCTAGAAGGACCCGGGAAGGACGACGGTATGTGTGTCTACACATTGTCGTAAGAATCGGAAGCCGTGGAATGGGGCATCATGCCTCTTCTGTACGTCAAACCTCAAGGGGCGTCGTGCTAGGAGGGCACCGGTGCCTTCCGCTGAAGTCCTATTAGTGCTGAAGATGGCCACCAAGGAGGGAACTCAGGGGGAAATCGATTCGGCAAAATGTCAACTTTGTTTATAATAAATGACATTATGATGTTGATTACAAAATATATTACTTTTTAAATTTATTGCGAAAACTTTTATAATTTCTTATCTATCAGACATTTTTACCCAGTCAACTTAAATACCTATGTGTGAACTTCATCGTACCAAACGAAAATGGTGCCTTATAATTAAAATTATTAACATACAGTATTAAAAATCAAAGAACAACACAAATGGGACTACGTAAGGCGGAATACAATCATTATGTCTGGCTCTACTTAATCGCTTATTGTTTAGCCGATGCTACCAAGAGCCATTAACATCTGTCACTTCCAGTTGAGCACACGTTAATCCAATCAGGTCAGAAGTACAAAGAATGGTAATTAGGCGAGTAATTACCCGCTAATCAATCATGATTCTTCTTCTAAATAGACGCCATTGTGGTTAAAGACATGTCAATCCTGCTTCATTTCCTTGCCCCCGTTATTGTTAAGAGATTAGGCTTCCGTCTTTAAGTTCGGTTTTTATGTTGTGTTTTTATGCATTGGTTCACGAGGTTTTCGAAGTGAATAAAATAGCAAAGCAAGCAGATTTTATAATAGCTCGCTGCCGCTAATATGTATCAGAAATCGACTCTAAAGAAAACATTAGTCTCTTGGAATAGGATATTTAGTGCCGAATAATGCAGTTAGTACTAGTTGTTAAATAGATTTTTTTATAATATTTCAGTGTACTAACTGGTATCAGGACTACGGGAACAAGGCTGTCAATTAGATATGTCCAGTCAGACGCTTTCAAATTCTTAAGAACAGTTAGCATTAGCTAGTATCTGTTGCAGCATTGTCCTTGTGAATTGAAACAGCATTGATAATAAATAAATATAAATACATATCTCGAGACATCTCCACACACGGCCATCCCAAACTAAGCGTCATGAGAGCTTGTGGTATGGTAACCAGAGAGCTGATAAACTACATATACATATAGGTACATGTAAATGTATACTTATATAGATTTTTTTTTAATTTTTTTTCACACCCAGACACAGAAGAAATACATGTGCTCATCACACAAATATTTATTCTGGGTGGGAATCGAACCCATGACCCCCGGCGCAACAGTCAGGTTCACTAACCACTGTACCAACGGGCCAGTCATGAGAAAATATCGTAATTGAAACTTATTTCCCATAGACTATTTGTCATTGTAATTTCACGCCTATAATCCGCGAAGACGTAGGCAGAGGAGTACAATGCGTTTCAATCATATATAAAGATGCTCCATAATACGGCAGATTCCAAGAAACGGTATCACAATGGCGTTGCGACGTATTTTAAAGAGGGTGCATTTAAAAGAGCTCACTGAATTTGCGCATATACATATTACGTACATAGCGAGTTAAACGAATCGTCTGGAGAGTTCGTTAGCCTCTGAAATAGTATTATAACCGGATCAGGCACTGCTACCAAGAATCATAGATCCCTTTTGTACCAACCTTTGTACCAACTCTGTAAGTCTGTACTTACATCTAGTTACTCGGTGTATCAGATTATTTCACAACAATTACTCAACGGTAATAGATTGACGCGCAATCTCTACAAAGACAAAGAGAAACGATATGACATTCCATTATTTGTGAATATAGTGTAATTGTACTGATAGACACATTTTAATCCAAATGGCCTTCAATGCGCTTCACGAATTCAATTGTGGGAGCAAACGAAACGTCACGTACCTACTAGAATAATCGCATATTTTTTGCCAAGGTCGTCCGTTCTACGTTCTTCGTTAACGTTCTACGTTATTTCGATTAGAACATGTACATTTCTTCGACACGAATATCTAATCAATCACGTATAGTGCGTGTGGTGGTTGAAAAAGGACGAAGCGAGTGCGTCGCCCTATAAGTTCCGAAGCCCGACGTATAGGAGCCTGGAGCAACGACCCTAAGCCCTTGCCGAACAACCGGAGTTTTTATATATCGCCAGTCGACCGGCTCTCCCTTCGTCTACTTAATGGTCTGCTTTTAAGACGCGATCTCAGGGGCGCGCGCCCAAAATTCTCGGAGAATGTTTGCGGCATTTTCGAATAAAACGAGCCAAACGAAGCCGGAAACAGCGAGACGCATAATAAATACAAATGAAAAAAACGAATATAATCGTAGATAGATATTAAGTTTTATTATTGTCTGCATTAGGACCTCAGTAAAAACTTATGATTTACCTTTGTATGTACTTTTGTCCGTATTTACGTTTTGTTTTTATGTACAGTATATGCTGGCATAATCGAATGCTCCAAGGATAGCGGAATAATTCGAATTACTACTGTAATATAATTTTTACGTTTGGTACAATACACCATCAATAAAACACAATCTTAACGGATTTTTTTATCTACCCTTTTATCGTTCCACTGCTGGAACCTGGGTCTCCTCTCAGAATGAGAGTGTTAAGGGTTTGCCACGCTGGCCAAGTTCGGGTTGACAGACTTCACACGCCTTAGGGCGCTTGTAGACGTCCGTTTTTTTCATCGGACAACGGATCGTTAATAAACGGATACCCTTGTACACATTTAATTTTTTTGCCGGATGGATATTAGCTTGAACGGCCGTCTATTTGCGCAAGTTTTTAAATGGTTGTCAGAGATTACATACGTGTGAAATGTCGAAGAAAAAGAAAAAAAAACTCATATTGGCCTACTATTTGTACAAGAAGAAACAAAAAGAAACAGAAAAACGTAAAAAGTCATCGTGGGTACATCCTATATTATTGGAAAGTAAAGAATATGGTGCATTTCATACTCTTTTTACGAAGTTGGAAGAAGATGAAACTAAAGTTTAAAATTATTTTCGAGTGAAGAAAGAAAGCTTTCAACTTTTATTAAAAGCCGTATGTGATAAAATAACTCACAAGGATACTGACATGCGTAAATATATTTTCCCAGCAGAAAGATATGCAGTTACGCTAAGGAATGTTATTATGTTAAATTTTTACCCAAATTATGTACCGAGGTACAACAATGCAATTTTTTTCTAAACCCAACAGAAACAGCAAAAATAAAAAATTAAAAACTTATTTACAAATCCATGTCAATATCATCAATTTTTAAGAGCGCAGGAAGACGGCACCTATTTTTCGGAAAATCGGCAATACGTCCGGCAGCGTTAACACGTACCAGTACACTGACGTGGATGACCGCTCTTTCTTACGCCGGACCGGTGTTCGAGGGGAAGCGGTGGTGCATCCGGTGTAAATTGTCCGCCGGACCGATATCCGGTGCATGTACACACATTCATTATAAACCATAGCCCACCGCGAATCCGGTAAAAACACGGTCCGTTATCCGGTGAAAAAAACGGACGTCTACAAGCGCCCTTAGGCTTAATTAGAGGTTAATTTTAACGTGTCCGGAGCAATCAAACGTAATTTACTTCAGTATTTTGTTGCATGTTAACGCAGTCGTTAATTTCTCTTATCCAATTTCGTGTATAATTTATCGACAAATTATTTACAGTTTTGAAGCTATTTACTTTAAATACTACACTACTTCTGCTTGGGCATTCAGAAAGCAATAACTCTATACAAATGTTCACGTATAGGTAATGTGAATTGTATCAATTTCAGTCGGGGATATATAATATATCTACAAAATGCGATGAATTCGGAATCCGCGCACGAACTCATCACTCTAATTCATCACAGTATCAGATGTCGATAACGTGTTTTCTACATTTTGTCTGTACGAAAATGGGGATAGTTTGAAATGTTTCACTCGGATTTGATAAATGTATGGTGTGTTCTTTGCGATCTACAACTCGCAAGCCCATATGGAGATTATGGGATAAAAACCACACTGTTTGGGGGGATTATGTTTAGCGGTGGACGGAAACAAGCCGATAACGATGTACAAGTAAATGGCGGGTAGTCAAACTAATATAAATATCTGTTAAAATACTTTTTTTTTCTAATCGACTCGTTGGTCGAGTCGTTGCAAGCCCGACTTTTGATTGTGAGGTCTTGGGTTCGATCGCCGTATCGGGTACTGTAGGATTTCTTAAATTTCATGTTTCTAGTAGTGGCTCGGAGTCTAGATTTATACTCGATGTGTAAACTCACCACCTACACTATGATGGGATATAAGCCCCACTAGTGAAACGCGAGAGTATTCTGCATTTCTCTGCCCACCTCTCTGGTGATTACAGGCGTAATGTTACGCTGAAATACATTTATCTTTTAACATAAGCCATAAAATTATTTCTATGAGCAATTTAAATCCTTAATATCTTCTCTGAGTGTAATTAAAAGAATTTGCATATCAATGAAATAATGCAATGATTGTTCCTCAGAACTTTATATTTTTTTACCGCATGAACATAAGACTTAATTGAGCTATGGCGTGATACCAAAAATATATTGAAGCCTTCCGTAATCGACATCAATAAAATGAACGTCAGTTTACAAATCACAACCGTATTGGGTACGGTACACATTTTTATAAACGCAAAAACTGGAATGGAAAAATTTGCGTTTCTCATTTAGGTGCAAATCGCAGTGAAATATTGTAGAGAAAAATTGACCGTCCGCTTAATTTATTAGTGAGTCGCTTGATGATTATTGCGGTTTCAGCGAAATCCGTATTTTCTCCAGTAATTATGAGCGGATTCGGGTGGATATAAATGGCTTGTATTGCGAAATGATTGGTATTAACGAAAACAGATAATCACAGTGTTAGATCAAAGCGGGACCGACTGAAATATTCACAATATTTCAATTTAAACGATGTCTTGTCTAAGGTTTTGAGTGGCTGATTTACATGACAAAGTCGCTCTAAGTAACCGGCGGAGTATCGTCCGGGTAGATCGTACTATTCTCAATTCTCTACAACAAAATCCACCGGTTCCGCGCCGTTACTCGACTCGAATACGGAGAGCAGGAAATTATTCCTTATCGATCGTCTGTATTTATGAATTTTAAATCCGTCTCTTCACTCACTTCCACGGATAAAGGCTGAAATATAAGTAGGTTCGAGCGTTCCGACTAATTGAATAACTCGTCAAATCTAGGAATATGAGAGCTGTTAAGTGTAAAGCTAGGGTTATAAATGCGCTGAAAATATAATTAGGCCAATTCCCTCAACTTAGGCACTGTATCTCTGAATGGTAATTGTGTTTCGAAGTGCTTGTAAAAGGACTGCGCGAAATTCTTTAGAATCACAAAGAGTCAAAGAGCAAAAGAGTGAATTGGACAAATTTTCCGGCTTTTAAGGAATCCCGTCCTGTGTTCCGTAAAAGGGGACAACTGGAAAAAATGTTCCCTTTCCGCCACTAAGATAAGCTGGGCCTTGCGTACAGAAAATACGTGTTTTTGATCTTTATCGCAGCGTCTTTGAAACACGAGACGGGTAATTAAGATTAATTGGAAGCTTCATTGTTGAGATTCCCAACAATGTCATAAAGATTTATCGCTTGAATGTTTCAGCTAGCTATTTGAATTATGGTGTGCTACTGTGCGACGAGCGATTTAACGACCCAAGACGTGGTCCAGACTCCACTGCAGCTCTATTAAAGCGTCTAGTGTATACAGGGCCATATCGTCAGTTTTTGTTAATCTAAAAATAATAATTTAAAAATAATATAATAAATAAATAATAATATAAATAAAAAAAATAATAATAATAATATAATAGAAGGTTTTACACAGTAATGTTCCCGCATTTGCAGATCACTGTTGGCGATCTGTCTGTTGACGAAAATTTCTTTGCAAGCTGCACTCTATCCGTGACTGTACACTCTGATAAAACAGAACACATGACGATACTAACCGTTGATAGTCGTTAGAAGCAAGTATCAGGATTTGAAGCTTACTTTTAATAACGTGTAGATAGCAATTGACACTAATCACAGATTAAAATGTTCACGAGGGTCATCATTCTTCAAGCGATGTTTTCGTTTGGAGTTTGCTTTTCATTTTATAAGGTAATTATTTTATTTTATTTTTATTTTATTTATTTATTTATTCTTTTGTAACACCTTATACTAAGGGATACAAGGGCGTACTTAATGCCTAACGTTATAATTTATATTCGAATGATTCGTTTTAATTAATCATGGTTTATAATGTAACACTTTGATCAGTGACCTGTTATACAATTGGCTTCAATCCAAATGTCTTTGTCGACTTATTACTGTTGGTTATGATATTCGAATCGCTGACGAACTCCCGGATGTTGCACATCAAGTCACGTGTGATGAGATAATGGTCAATATAATTGAAATGGCTCTATATTTGTAGGTATCTAAATATAGCTCTTTATTTGTAGGTATCTAAATATTCGGATGGAATATAATAAGTGGAAAATCTAAATGGTATAAAAATTGACATCATTTTCGATGTTCTATGTACGTGAACACATGAAATGAATACTATAGCGCCCAAAATGCGAAAAAGATTTTGCGTTTGGTTTTTGCCTATTATGGAATCGAAATCGGAATACTCTATACGATAGTGTAACATGGTAACAGAATTGTGAAACCATGTTGCAAATAAAACTTATACAAACTATATCAGAACGGTATTGTATAACCTATTAGTAAATTTACGTCATTTACTGAGTTTCCAATGCTTATACCATGGCCGTTCTCCACCCAAAACCGTATTGTCTCAGTTTGAACAGATTACTCTGTCTAGAGTAAAAAGGCCGGCCTAGTAAGTAGTGCATTTTGGCTAGAGATTTGGATTGGGTTTATCGGAAATAAAAATCTCCTTGGCTTCGTAACAAAATATATTTTACGTGGTAACTTTATAAGATGATATCTTATTTTCAGAAGTAAAATGTGCTTATGTTAGTACAGACCACTTTGAAGTCAACAGCACAGAAACTGGACATTTAATAGGATTCTCGTCTAGCAAAACTGATTATATAAAGAAAACTTGACTTTCAATAGCGTTTTAGAATATAGCACACAATATTGTTATTATTATTACTATATTATCATCAGGCCAGGTCCCTTAAGGTTTAAGCGGTGAGCACTTGTGCTAATTATCCATATACTTCAGGCTTTTGCTGCTTCTACAATCATCACTCTCTTCATATGAGTACATTCATTAAGGTTTCGGCGACATCCGATTTGCCGGTTAGCAAGTATCTGGCTTATTAGGTTAAGATCCCATCCCATAAGATATGAATCTTGGCTTCCCTCGAATTGTAAATCTGTTTTGTATATTTAAATATAACGTACAGTGCATTTATGAATAGCACACTTTCATAGTTAAACACATTTCAGTAGGTCCACTGAGCAGAAAACAGAATTGCAAAGCCGGCGGCGCGTCTAGAACGTTCTCTGAGCAAATGCATCGCGAATTAATATCAGCTTAGCTTTGTTTGAATACAACGACATGAATTTTGTTGTCTTTGTTTCGTGATGAAATAGTTGAAATCTACATTTCAAATCAGTTTTATGAGGGTTCTTAGAATTTCACGACACTTTGAATCTATTTGCCTTCCGTAATGTTTCAAACTCCAGTGGTGTCCCACATTTTGGTAGTCAAGTATTGTTGATTATTTGGCTTTTAGTTACATTAAAATTTCATCACAATTGTATTACACATTATCAATATAAAACAAACAAGAATATTAATGAAATATACACATTTTTTTGCGTATTCTGTGTATTTTAAGTTTGTTGTGTGCAAATTATACATATAATAATAGTATTTTCGAAAATATCTTGAACTACATACAATTTGCCTTAAATTTAACTTCAGCATAAGCTAATAAATGTGCTGTTTAAAAATTAAGAATTTTATAACGTAATTTACCTCCACAATATTGAAATCCTTTGATCACTTTATATAGGAGAAATTCTGCTTAGTATATTATGTACATATAAAGGAATAAATTGTTTAACTTTACACAGTCTGCATTTCTTATTGGGATATCATACATCTAAAGCGTATGAAAAGTTGTATCTCCGAGAACTGTAAAAGACAAGCGAGAACCGCTCTTAAAATATCTGCGAAGATGCCAGTTTGGCTCGCGGTCCTTGGATGTATGTTTCATTATAATGCCGTAATAAATCTATCGATAAAGATCGTTGCTCTTTTCCAGGTCAAGCGGTTACGCGAGGTTAGCAAGGATACCCAGAATATCCACATTTGTAACTATAAATTAAAAATTACGTGTGGGCTTTTACGAAGTCTTCGCTTTACCTACTTTTTACTTTACAATTTACTTAGATCGGAGTTGAACTGTCATAAATTACCTGATAAATAACTTGTACTCCCTATTTATAGAGAATAATATTATTTATGAATGATACGTTTCAACAATTTCATATCATTTCCTAGGCAGATTATAAATTGAAAAAAATATCCGGGAAAAATATTCATTTTTAATAATAGAAAAAAAAAATTGTTTTGAAATTGCTTTGAGCCGAGCGAAATTGCTCGCAATATGCGTTGTAGCAAAAAACACTTATGACACAAAAACTTACAATTGCATACTGTCAACTTTTATAATAGAAAACGAAGAACTGGTTAAATTTTTCTTTTGAAAAACTAGATAACATAGCGCTTCTAGTTCCAGACCGGTGCAGATAGTAGAAACTAGTTTTAACCTGATGCACTTTATTTCTCTTGAAGTTCTTGTTTCGTGGCTCTATAAAGGTCCCTACAAACGCAAAGTTAGATTGAGACAGCACGCATACAAATATTCTATTTCATTGTAACCTAAATATTCTAACGACTGCTATAAGATAGTCATTGTGCAGAATTCTTTTATTTTAATACATGAAAACAGTTTCCTTTTTAGTTGTCGCATGTTTTCTTATTTGCTAGTTTTTATTAGATTTAGTTTTATCGGGTAAACGTGGCAAGTAAGGACAGGTTTGAGGGTCGAATTTAAAAAGGTTAGGAATAATTAGTTCCAATACATTTGCAGTTCCAAAGGAAATATAAGTAAATATAATAAACGAATCACAATACTTCGTTTTAGTGTTTAACACTAAAATTAAATGTTGCTATTAATTTTAAGTTAGGTTAATTGCATTCCATTGAGTATCGGTTGAATCAATTGCTTCTTGCTCCCGACCACTGCTCACACTAGAGTTCGTGAGGAAGCACCTCATATAGTTCCGAAAATAGGCTGTCCCGTAATAACGTAGGTAAGTTGAGTCAGTACATAACTTAACCATACTTAATAATCAAAATGTATCCTTTTGGGAGGTTCATAAAAATTGTACGAAATAGTCACGTCAGGGTTGTGACATATAAACCGCTATTGTTTATTGCCACGAATCAATACCCTGACTTTTCATTATAGCATATCTTAATTCACAATCAGAACTGTCATTCAAATTTGGAATGACATTTATGTACATTTATGACATTGATAGTGTAGTGCCTTTAGAACTTTTTGAGTGTACTAAGGTTAGTAAAATACGTTATTACGACAGACTAGATTCCTATCAAATAAATGACCTTAACTTTGTCTGAACTAGTAACAATGTGATGGTTTACAGTGGACACATTTATTTTTAACCTTACTTTAAATTTAAAAGTCAATATTTGCCATTATTGTACATACATATTAATTGCGATAAATCATTCTCATATCTCCCGGCACAAGGCATTGTTTGGTTGTTAAATGTTTCGGACCTATACGAGGTCCTTCTTCGTGAGCTTCCGTCGATTGTAGCAAAGTCACAGTCACAGCCATGTTGGGTACCTACATTTAAATACCTACCTTCTTCGTACCAGTACCTTCTTCGTCTTCTTGGATGATACAAAAATACTTTCGAAAATGTGTAGTTTTAAATATATATGTGATAAGCCTTGTAAAATGACATACGATCAATCATTTTATAGTTTGTACAAGTGAGATACCAAAATATAAAACATCTTGAACACTGTAATCTTCGTCTCCGCTGATAGAACAAGCACAAGGGACAAGTTTCGTTATTGTTTTTTCAACATCCATTGTTTTATTAAAGGGTGTAACACGAGTTGACACGTTTTCCACATATTGCTCGTTTTGTATTTCCCTTTTTATTATACTTCCTAGTAGTTTGAATAATGAAATTTCGTATATATATATATATATATATATATATATATATATATATATAGTGTTACTTATTAGTTCCTATAGTGATATGTAATGTTTATGTTGGTGCATTTTACAAATTATTCCACACTGGGAGAGTGATCTATCCGTCGCCGCTACCTCCGTCGAAATTTCTGCCAATTGTTATCACCATCATTAGCCTAATGCAATCTACTGCTAGATATGTCTAGCAGTGTGTAATGCATTCAGGTCCCGCTTGAGGGCTTTTGCCCATAAACCCCACACTACGTGTTCGGGTTGTGGATCGTAGAACATAGTTTCTCGGACCGCCGATGCTGCTGCCCATAGGCAGCCAGGCCATATACCTTTAGTTCGCCTCACCGCGATCTGTATCCCTCTTATGACATCCTATATCCCGGTATGAGGTCGGCGAAGGTATTCTTACTTCACCAAGACACGGTTAATACTAACTGTAAATAGTCAAATTTCAAGTTAGAAAAATTCCGTAATTTCCAACCCAGGACCTTACGATTTGCAGTCGCGCTTGCAACCACTCAACTAACTAGGCAGTTTATATGAAATGAATAGCAAAATTAAAGTGTGAATCGAAAATTTTATTTATGTCTTTGCGTATAGTGTAGTAAATCTCTAAATAGTGACAGTTAGTTTCTACTTACAAGTCTCATTATTAAGAAAAATCCTCTAATTCATTTACGTTCAAGACAATATCAGCTTTGTGTTCTGAATAGGCGGGTATTTATTTTCAGGACCAATTAGGAACAAAGCTTTCTCATTGAGATATCTCGATGGGCTTCCTATTAATTGATTAATTTAGCTGTGATTTGTATTGTTACGAAATTACTGTAACTAAATTATCTTCATCCTTCGATCACGGTTCTGATCTTTTAACAAGTTTCAACGACAATTTATTATCATCTTTCTTTCTTTATCATACCATCGTTTTCACTGATTTGTTCCTTGAATAATATATCTTAAATTTATAGTATATGTATTTACTTTCGTTTAATTGTAACACCTAAAATGTAGGTAGATTGTACAAAAGAGCGGACTTAATGTCTAGTGGAATTCTCTACCACTTAATCAACTGACTAACAGCGGGGTGACAGATATAACTTAAATAACAATATGGATAATTCAAAAGCTTGAAGACTTTTTCGTAATGTTTTTCTTCAACGTTATAGCGAGTTATATTTAACCTTAAATACGGACCATACCCACTGCTTAAAGTTAATGGTGCGTGCCAAGATTCGATCCCCAAACATACCGAGTGGAAGGCCAAAACCTAAGTCAGTAAGCTAGCGTTAAAGATGAGCGTTAACCAAGGATTATAATTTACTTCAATAGTATTCTGCATTTCAAGTCAATAAATATCCACAGTGAATTTGGTCATAAGGATCACCTTACAGATACTAGACGGACGCATCGCGCGTTTTATCACCTTTGTTCAGTAATGTAATTAAACGTAACGTTAATCAAACGTAACATGATACGTGAGTCCGTATAAATGTTACGTTTCACGTAAAAATGTGTACATAGAACGTATGTACATTTTTATGTTGAAAGTGAAACGTATGTATATACGAATATGTTGATGAATATACCTATACTAAATTTCCCTTTGAACTTACTCCTTAGAAGCCTATTGACTATTTAGAAAGAGAAAGGAATCCTTGAAAGAAAGAAGGAACAGGAAATAAATAAAATTGAATAAGAATTACAATTATATTTAACATTTTGAAGACTGATGTAAGAAATATTTGGCGAGTAATTGATTATTCTTACAAAACATTATTATTTGCCTGGCTATTAGCTAAGTAAAATTAACGTATCCTTATTTACAAATTGATCGTATTTCAGTGACAATATAAAAAAGTTCAATATAAAGTGAATTATCACTGACTCTCTTAAATCTGTAATCCAATAAAACAATTCTTTTAATATTGGCCCGAAGCAATCAATTTATGAAAATGGTCGCTCCCGTACCTCGAATAGATTAACATATTTTTTTCGAAATTGCCGAAGAATATTCAGATACCTCTCCAATTTTCTCTTGAAAGTTAGGTACTTCATTGAAATTCACATGGCCGATATTGAATATTGCGATCTGTTGGATGCATATGGATGAGAATTTTGATTTGGGGTGCCTATTGTTTATTTCAATCATTAGTAGGCTTTTGTACGTGGTAATACGTTTCGGCAAATAGCGATTTACATGAAAATTGGTCGACTTCCACTATCTGTTTGATGTCTTATGAACCTTTTGGTCTTGATCTATTTAACAATCTATTCTTAATCTATTATTTATTCTTTTTCTATTCTCTCCTATGTTACCTACACCTACGAATGTACCATCGACCGTATAAATGTTAAATATAAATTGTTGTGCTTTTTTTTTTGATTTCGCTAGAGCACATTGCAGATGTGTATATCATATTTTCATATGCGTGAGATGGGTAGAGTTCGCTAAAACATCTGTTTTAATGATGCCAGGTAGAATATCAGTATTATCAGTAGCGACTGGTACCTAAAAAGCTCTACTCTACTATTTATAGAAGACTTTTGGGGTACTCCACCAAGCATTTCCAGTGACAATTTATAGAAGAGCTAGTTATCGACCAATTTCGTTATCCGATGCTTTTGATCTATGAAGTTATCTGATGAAACACTTCGTTCATAGAAATGAGTTGCTAATTTCTCAATGACTTTTATAACTTGAATTACATTTGTCTATACGGGCTACATATATACTCATTTAAGTTACGTAAACGTAACATCAAGTCTGTAATCTACGAAGAGGTAGGTCATTTAAGTTGACCGTTACAAAATTATTAATCAAACTAACAATTATCCGGTCACTAATTGTAACTAATAATAATTATACTCCGTGAATTGCATGACCGATTTGATGTCTAACGAGCGATCGTAGATTGATAGCCTTGTTTCTAACTACTAACTAATTATAGGTGTTTCGTCCATAGCATACAATACCTGTTACAGAGGCAAGGTACTAATTAGAAGGTTGTATTTATTATACAACACCAGCAAATTAATTTGATGCAAGTTGTTATTGGTTTATTGAGTTCGAAAAATTACCGTCTTCATAATCAAACAAATTAAGCCAATAAAAGACGCTAATGTATCATTCGTATACAATGGTACATGCAGTACATACTGGAATACATACATTACATACGAAAAGGAGGTAAATGTTGTTGTATTCATTGTCACAAAATAACATCCATAATAAGTACTGGAACTTCACGATGTTGTACTGATAAGAGCAACGTATGATCAAAACTGATACGGACCAGTGAGCAAGGTAAAGGACATTTACATGTATACATATCTTCACGTCAGGTCCATTACGGAGTAGGCAGAGAGCACTGAGTGCACAATATTTCTATCCTTACAGATCTGCCGCGCTTCTTCTACATTAATCACTCTCTTCATACATGCACGCCGGTTATGGAGACCTCTGACCCCCCCATCAGCCAGTATCTGGCCTATTTGATCAAGATGGGTGAGTTTTGACGTTCCTTGGCCCTTGAGTTCATCAACATACGTATTGTATATCTGTTTAGTTATTCTTTCATCCGCCATTCTGTAAACATGTCCAAAACCTTTTTCTCATTTGTATGCTAATACTCTCGTTAATACAAAACTTCTTCCTTACGTCAGAATTACGAAGGGCGATGAATTGACTAATAGCCTATTAAAGGCCATTTAATAGGCCATAAGTCAATTCCAGGAAAGTTCTGTATAATGATCATGATATTGAATGAGCTATGTACGTATTATACATTGTCACGCAACATCGCTTGAATTTGCGACGTGAACATACCTACATATTATTACGGAACTTATGAACCGTAAGTACCTACAACGGCAACGTGAAGTATCGAAACATATGTACATATGAGTTCAGGTCACTGTAATATCTTATCGTCAGATAGACCGTCTCCCGTTTGCTATGATTTGAAAACATAACATTGCGACTGTAGCCCATGAAAAGGTGGGCAGAGAATATTGGTACGTTGTGTTCGTAGTATACTGAATATTGCAAATTCAGATGAAATTCAATGCATGCTTAAGCAAGTAGGTATAAAATATACGATATGCGTAAACCTATGTCTACTTTCAGTTGATAGGACATATTTTGTATCCCTAGCAATTATGTTTTTTTTTCGTACGATTGGAATATCGGCTATTGATGGCATGTGTATGATATCACTGTACTGCAATACAGAATTATCAAGACTAAAGAATTCTGATTAAAAACGATAATTGATAATGTTTCCGGTGTTTTACTGATGTGAGTATGTTTCTCGACTATGATTGCATCGTTGGTCATGTTGGTTGCAAGTGCGACTGCCGACCGAGAGGTTCTGGGTTCAAATCTCCGGTCGGGTAATACTCGATTTTTGTAACTTAGATTTTCCAATAGCGGCTCGGGGTCTAGATATATGCCCGGTGTATTAGTCTAGACATGTGCCTAAATTAGAATAGGTGGTGAGTCTATTGAGTCTCACCATCAATTCCACTTCTATTTATGGTTAAAATATCGGCTTGCGATTGCTTTGTGTTTGCTTTCGC
>DWFO01000262.1:0-22784 GCA_018246595.1 Mimoniades nurscia nurscia
TGAGCGATGATTCATAATCACTAGAACTGATAAACAACACGTGTTCGCCTTTATCTTATTATTCACAATTCCAAAGATAAGCCACAGGTGTTACGCCTGTTTTCTCCGGTTTGCAACAGATGGCGCTGTCCGTCATCCACGACATGTATAATAAACTCCACGGCTAATTTATGTAGCAAGGAACGTCTGTCCGATGCGTGGGTTGTTTGATGAGATGCCGGTGAATTATAACGCCAAGATGTATCTTCAGCGATCGCTGCTCAGTGTATCAACAATGGTGTCATTGCGATTCTATTTGTTGTTAGCTCGCGACTGTATGAAAATAGTTCGACTTCTGAGCACCATTCCATTCTTTTATTGCCACATTGAAACTTTTATATTAGAAATAGACCAGAGTATAGATTTTCCTCCAGCGATGATATAAATATACCGTGAACTAATCTGACCACATCGGATAGACAGTGTTCCAATATGGCGCTCTACTACTCGACGTTTCACCTTAACTGACCTTGTATTTTAAGGAAAGAGTGCGAATTTTGTTTGAGTTTGTATGAATATGGAAGGTAATCTATATCGGTGGGAGCATACATGTGTGTATTTTAAAGGCATAATAAGACATCGAAACGTTCGTAGTGTCGGCGCGGTCGATGGGTGCCAGCGACCTGCGAGAACGAGACCCGCGGATGCCGGCAACGCCGCGCGCCGGGTGCGCGCTCATTAGCTGCAGATCTTAATGTGGCATTGTATGTGGGCGCTGGTCTATATCTTCAGTTCATAATGATTCAATAAGAGTTTAAGACGGTTTAAAATATTTGTTAGACGCATAGCCCCCCGAGCGAGCGGACCAGCCCCAGGCATTTAAATATAACGTTACTGTTTTTTTTAACCAATTAGCACTAACGTCTTATTTAACTTCAAAAGCACCCGTTACATTCGTGAAAATATTACATTGTTAGTTAAATGTTTATACCTTGTAAAATTTCAGTTATTTTTTTTTTAAACATTAGTACTATTATCTTTTTAGTTTTCGGATAAAACGTTTCTAAATTTATATCAAATGACACCTAACCTACCTCTTCGGGGATTACAGGCGTGATGTAACGTTACCTTATATTAAATATGAATTTTTATGTTCATTAAGCAGTGTTATAAAAAACGACATCATTTTTGGTTACGGGGGGAAACCTTCACAAGGTACTCTGTACCTTGGGAGAGATACCTGGTTATGCGGGACTTTTACCGCACTAAGCTCTCCTCAGTGGCGTTCCTCGGCGCTAATAGGCAGACTTCGCGATCTCCAACGGAACGCGTCGGTGCCCTCGTAGCACGACAATATGCGGCCACACATGCCGTCGTCCTTGCCGAGAGTGCTAGCCGCTCGCAACCCCGGAAGCCTCCTTTTAGTCGCCTCTTACGAGAGGCAGGAAATACCGTAGCTCTAATTCTGGTCCCGAGCTACCGGGACAATGAAGAACGACACCTACTCATATCTCGTCTTTGGAAATGATCACACCCCTGGACAACTTAGGTGGAACATTTTTCATTTATTGCAAGTCGTAAGCTAAAGGGGGCCTGGCGTGAGGAACTATGTCTTTTGCGACAGCTGGACCCACATGGGCACCGCGCTAGGAGAACGTCGGTGTGTTCCGCGGGAGATACATCCTTTTAGCGCAGAGGGAGGCCACCGGGGGGATTTATTAAGGTAAAAGTCCCATATAACTCAGTATGTCTTCCAGCATAACAGGTGTCTTTATAAAGTCATTCTTATTCATGAAGTTTACGAATTAAGTTTAAAAATATTATGAAACAATTCGCTAAATCGTCTCCGCTACAGATAGCGACAGGAAAGAATTTCCGTTGGTAACAATAATTCCCGATTCGTACAACCTGGATTTTTAAAGGCAAGAGTAAATAGCCACTTTCTAGATAAGCGTGCTACATCTCACTTTACATAAGGTGGAATATTAGTCAAACGCGAGCCTATGGCTAAATAAAAAAATCTACCTTTCCTTATTATGAATATCGGTTTGTTTATATGTATAACTTGCATATACACTTAATAAACATAAAACATATTACAATATCTATAACATGTATAGGTATATATATAATTGTATGTATTTTGTATGTATGTATATTAATGCTTATGTTTCTTTTGTTATTTTTATTTTTAAGTACACACTAAATTTGATCTGTAATTGTATTACTTTCTGTTCCTGGCGCTAGAGATCTCTATCAGAAGAGATCTCTATCAGGGATAAGCAGTGCCATTGTACAACATCTCTTCTGTATTATTTTGTTCTATTGATTGTGTTGTGTACAAAAATTGTTAAATAAATAAAAAAAGGCTTGACACCCATTAACAGTAACAAAACATTATCTGAATTAGATTCCGCTAAAAAATGAACTTAATGCTATAAGCACAGCCTGCTGCTATGTACCGCCACGAGCCACGAGCCACGAGCCACGAGCCACGAGCAGCTCTGCGGTTACATACAGAACACTCAGCGCAATATAAACAGACACACAACCCGCCAATGTTCGTGCGGCGTGCTTCGCTGGCTGGTATTTACATTAAACACAATGTAACCCCACGCAAATTAGACAGGGTAATTGATGGAAACAAGCAAGTGTGCAGGTTGTTGAGTTAACACGAGTCCTCTATGAAGTGTAGACCGCGGCGCGAGCGAGCGAGCACGACGCGCACAGACATTTGCTTAGAGCCGAGAACACAGCTTGGATCGCAGCCGTCGCAGCGGAGCCTGTGCTGCGCTCCCTTGTTCACGTATGTATGTATTATTACTCACGAGTTTATCTTCTCTTTTGGTTCGTTACGCTCGGTGTTTTTACTTATATTTTATGTTAAACAAACACTTCTCCATCCTGTTCCCATACATGTATATCATTAGCAAAGCGAGTAAGTGGCCAATGAATAAATAGGATTTCTGACTATAACTTAATGATATCGGTTGGAATATTACAATTCCTACGAAGTGTTAAACGTTATACAGAGTGTTTTGCTATTCTCAGGTACAACGATAGAAGCATAACACAGCCAGCAGCGCGAGCTGCGTGCGATGTACGACACCGTGACACATGTTCTCATTTCAATAACCTGCGACAATAGTTAATAATTTGCGCAATTACAAACACGTGCTCTTATGTTAGTTACGAGTACGGTTGTTACGTACAATGCTGCCGCGTGCGTGTAGTACACTTCCACTTTTCCATAGTTACGTTTACGTATTGCCATGCATCGTGTACAAGCGCGGGCTCTGAGTTCCTAATAAGAATTCAAGTTACAAAAACAGCATCTGACCCGGAGCGGATTCACGCGCTGCTTACGCCGCTGCTGGTAGACAGCCGAGGCATATAGCCTTTTCTAGGTTAAGTTTATCGTCCAACATTAAAATTGTTCACTAATATACAGGCACCTGCAAAAGTTTATAAACTTATTATTGATCAAAAACGAGTGAACTTATAAACTACTGCAATCATAAATATTATAAATACACATTCTAGCAATGTTGTATCTGATTATATTGTAAGTGAAGCCTACTACAGTAACTACACATATGATGGGCTACGCTATTGCTACGCGGCAACTACGCGGTGGCTACGCGGCGTATACGGGGCAGCTACGCGGCGGATACGGGGCTGCTACGCGGCGGCGATGCGGCTACTACGCGGCGGCGATGCGGCTGCTACGTGGCGGCGATGCGGCGGCTACGCTGCATCTACGATTACAGCTATTATGGTATGCGTACGGTTTTTATGTAGCTTTCGTACAGTAATGTAATTATAATTTCGTATTTAATTATATTAATAGTAATACCGGTTTTAAGTATTTGTTGACACAAAGTATTTTTTTCAGTGGGCAAAAGTCTCTATGACTAGTGCCACAACTATTTATAAAATGAGTTTATGGCAGTGTAAAGTTCTAACGTTGTCAGAACGTTCAAGATCTCAGCTACGACGCTGCCTCGGATGCGCGCGTATCAGTACACAATTTCGTCTCGAATTCGGATCCGGACGGTGTTCGGATTCATGATTATATATTAACGAAATTATTTTATCATATTATTTGTTGCCTGCCTAGATAGGCGTGTTGGTTGCAAGCGCAACTGCCAATAAACAATTCCTGGTTTCATATATTTGGTCAGGCACTATTAAATATTTCTAAGTTAGATTTTCTAGTAGTACTATGAGTCTGGATATGCGCCCGGTGTAAGGCAATCGACTCACCACCTATTCCATAACGGGAGTGTATTGTGTACTATACTACTCTGGCTACCTTTTTGGGGATTTCAGGCGTATAGCGTGTAAACGTTCTTTCACAAAAATCGGACTGAATCTGGGAGTTCAAGTGCCAGTAGTGAATACAAGTATTGCAACATTAAACTTATATGAAACATATGCTTTTGTTTGTTCCTCATTTCTCATCCATGTAGCTACAATGTGCCACGGCGAAACGTGGCAGGGTACCCCTTGTTTTATTTATAAACAACTTATTTTATAAGAATATTTAAAAAAGATTGACAAACATTTACCCATATATAACCAAAGAATAAATAATCTAGAATCCCTCAGTAACATGATTTAGAATAGGTATTATGAATACACTTTTTTCGTTTTTAATTATGTACAATTAAGAGGCTTTTGTACGTTGTTGGGCGACGTGGCTTTGCATAAGCTTAATAAAATTTGCAAACGTACTAAGCGATTGTTTTTCAAATCAATTAAGTGCTACACTGCCAAGCGCGCAGAAATTGTCTAAACTCGAAATTCACAAAGGGTTTCTGTTACTGGGAAATAGCTTACCGTCTTTAATAATCTCTGTGTAACTAATTATTTTCATGAGACGGAATTTATCACGGAAGTAATATTAAAGAACGTTCCCAACGGTACGTCTCACGAAGCATAAATTGTACAGAATAACCAAACGTCTAGAATTTCAACGTTTTGGATTAACGTACTTGAATTATCCTGAAAATGTCAATGAGTGAATCGAATCTATGACCGTAAGGTCAAATATGATTATTATAACCTGCCAACTACCTCGGTGACATTCCGACAGGCTCACCAGGCTTCCAGCGATGAGAAACGAGTAATAAAAAATTACGCGTTAAACGTGCTAAAAAATCGAATTGACGGCTAACCAGTTATTGATCTAAGGTAAATTATATAGAATCCGAAAAATACAGTAAAAAATATTTTAATGGAAATGCAACTGAGACCTATGAAACGGCATTTTTTTATTTAAGCTATCTATAACTACATAAGAGTATTTCTATGTATATAGTGACTCATCACGATATCTCTGGAACTCTAAACCCTAGAGATTTGAAAGTTTGCAGGGATATTTCTTTCGCTAGGTAGAGATCAGATAAGGGTTTCACGAAATTCCACTTCCATTGTAAGGTGTAAATAAAGAATAAATAAATAAATGCTGACGTCACACCTTTGAAAAAGACTACGGACGTTACTGTTCCAACTTTGGACCTCGTGAATAAGGAAGAATCAATGCATAGTTAAATAAAAATCTTGATTAACGGAATTTCATAGTCATTTCGACACACTACACATTTCGACTTTAGGATTCAAATAACTTCTTGCGACGTAGGAGTGTACCACTGCTCACGTCAAACTACTCGAACATTATTCACACTTCTATCATATTCCATTACTACTCGAATTATTTAAAAGAAGTTAATGGCAGGAGCCTTGTCTGAAATTGACGAAATGGACGGCCTATGACCTAACTTTACGTCGTCTGACCATTACATTATAGTAATTGAATGCTTACAGTTTACGGTGGATCACAAAGGCTGAAACGAGTGCGGCCGTCGCCACACCCATTCTGGTTAATTAGGGGTTAGGAAATGTTTAAAAAAAGCTACTTCATTTTAAAATACCAAAAGTTTTGTTATGTATATCACAATATGAAATGTATAGCGTTTGATGCTACTTTGGGTTTGATTGAAGTGTGAACGGTTTACGATATAATAATGTGCACAGTTAAAGATGGACATAACAATTAAGGGTATCACCGTATGTCCGAGCGGAGTAAGAATACATTCCCTGAGCTCGTGCTTGTGTGTAAAATTTTGCTACCTGCATTTGGCTAACATGGCTGATCAAGGCCTTAAGGTTTCTTATTTGGAGAGCAGACCTATGTTCGACAGGGGAAGATGCATATAATAATAATAATCTTTATTTCGTCTTAAGTTATAATATTAAGTTAAGGGTTCTGGAGCCTCCTTTTAAGCACCAGGTGCCTGTTATTTGTACCACTTATAGAGTGGTTACAAACAATATTATTGCTTAATGTTATGTTTATTATAACATAGCCCTCACTACAGTAATATTGGTGATTACGTTACTTAGATGGAACTGAGCTAATATTTTTACAGTTAACTTACCCATATTTTATTTTACAGGTTCAATGGTATTCTCTTGAGTTATAAAAACCTTCATATCCTACAGAACGTAGGAGTGATAAGAAATGATAATGCTGATATACATTTCCAAGTGCAAGCAGACTATTTTATTTTTCAACCGTACGTAGGTGCCACATTAAAGGGTATAGTTAACAAAAAGAGTGTTACACATTTGGGCATACTGGTGCACAGGTGATTTTTTTAGATTTATATTATATAATAGCCAAGTGTTTGGCTATCAATGCTACATTGTTATTCATTTTCATCTTGTTAAACAACAATTGACAGTATAAGTCATCTATCATCTTCTAGGCGTGAAGCTACGTTTTTTTTATCATCTTCTACAATTCAGTTCTCCACATGTAGCAGTATTGTTTATTCTAAGTTATAAATACTGCTAGGCAACTTTGCTCTGTGTATCTTTGTCACCTGATGTAACATCACACCTCTAATCCCTGAATAGGTAGGCAGAGGAATGTAGACCACTCCCACATTACACCAGTTACGTTTACGTCCCACTGTGGGATGGTTGGTGAGCCTATTGCCATACACCAGGATTCAGACTTTGAGACACTAGTAGAAAATCTAATTTAGAAAAATTTAGTAGGGCCTGACCCAGGAATTGAACCCAGGACATCCTGATCGGTAGTCACACTTGCAACCAACACAAACTTGACCATATTAGAACTGTTTAAGCACCATATATCATCATCATCAGCCTATTCCTGTCCACTGTTGGACATAAGCCTCACTAATAATATTCTACTGAGCTGAGTGGCATGCTATACACTTTATTCAATTTATTTAATGTTATATTACACACCTGCTCTCATTGCACTTAATAATAACTACATTATACCTTATGTAACCACCAGTTAAAATTGTAGTTAGAATTGTTGATAGAAATGTGTTATGGTTCGAATTTTCTTTTATTTACCTTCTATTGATTGTATATTGAATTTTGCCATTTGCAATATACAATATAGTGTATTAGAAACATGTTTTATCTTTTATAGAGTGTTCAATGTTGTCATACCGAGACCAACCGAAGAACCTGGCAATACATGGATCGGATCAAGTATACAAGAGAACCAAGAGGTGGTATTCAATATTGTTGTTTTGGATTTGTATGGTGCTTTACCATATATCAGAGGGGAATTGGATGAAAGGTATTTTTTAAATCATACGCACAGAGATATTCCGACCTACTTTGTCATCACTTATACAAGAAACTCACTTTTAAAACTGACGTGCGTATGAGAGATGGGGAGGGGATTGAATCATATCTCACGAAGTTTCAATAGGTGGGGGGGACAAAAAATTTAAAAACGCCTCACGTAATTAATCGACGCGCCCAAGTAACAGAGACATTATTGCCCAATACACATCAATTGGATTCAAAGCAAAGGAAAACCCAGTATGAACACTATATTATCCATGTGATTAACTATATATGCTGCTACTGTCAGTATATATTCTGGATAGTAAACAGTAAATAGTAACTAAAGGGCCATCCGTAAATTATGTCCTACTAATGTCATGATTTTTTGACTGTGTCTACCTCACACAATCAAACATGTGAAATAAACCCCTGCCCCAGCACTGGTTTGACATCACGTAGTTTGTAATTTCACACAGATTTCTGATATTATTTTATTACAATTTAAATTATTTTTCTATAGACTTACTTATATACTTATTACTTATATAGACTTATTGTTAGATATGTTATGTTTTGAAATGTAATGTCCTGAAATTCAGTACACCTCCCGCCCCTTGTGGACAATGTCCCAATGTCACAGTTCGTGGACCCTTCCCTTCCTGTTCACATGTGATATAATTTATGGATGACCCCTAATGTACTACTGCCTTTATAGGAGTGTTTTTTGTACCTTCTCTGTAGAGCCTCATGTCATAGCGCTCTAAGAATACCTGACGAGACATCTTTTCACTAGAGTATGTATATTCAATGCCTTATTGTTCTTAAATGTTTGCAGATGGATCAAACTTGGACATGATGGTGATGATGAAACTGATGATTTAAATAACAGTAAATCAATTGATGTATCCTATGTCAACTTTGATAAAACCAAACCAAGTCAAAAGCAAGGTATTAACAAACCAACTCCAACAACCAAACTCTTTAACAATACAAGTAAACATGCAACAAAAAACAACACTGATGTTGGTAACAATGCAACATACAATGGACAAAATACTGTTGAAAATGTAAACAGCAAGATCAAAAGTAAAAGGCACAAAGTATCAGATGCAGACATAAAACAGGTTGATATGGATGGAAGAACTCATAAGAAACATAAAAAGGATGACCGATGATTAGCTATTAGTGTTAAAAAAATATTTAGTAAATCTTTTTTTTATATTATTATTAACACTTTAAAATAAATTATATTTGGTTTATTAATTTTTTGATTAATTCTTTTCGGCTACACTTGAAAAATAGCTAAGTTAAATTCTGTACAAAGAATGTTATTTAGAGAATAGTCACGACTATTTTTTGTGTCATGAAATTCGAATTTCTTTAAATCATAGCTCCTGTCACAACCAAATACTTCCACTACTTCCATTATTTTTGTTACATTGTATGCCTCGGTGGTCGTGTTCATTGCGAGCGCGACTGCCGATCTGGAAGTCCTGGGTTCAAATCCCGAGTTGGGCACTCTTGGATTTGCCTAAAGAACTTTGATTTTGTAGTAGTGGCTCAGATTCTAGGAATGAGCCTGGTGTATGGCAAAACGTATATCTTTTATAATAGTTTTGTCGGACTCTTATTTCAAATTAACAGCAATTGAATGATGTGATGTGTTGTTTAGCGAGTTTTTAAAAAGTGCAGGTTTCCCCGCGGTCGATGGCACGCTCCGCGGTGAAATCCCAACGAAGTTTACTTGACGACAATCACCCACTTGATATTTTGGGCTCGTCAAACGAAATTTTACCTAATAATTATTAACCGCAATTATTTAAGAATTTGCTTATTTTGTTAAATTTGGCACCGTTATCTATATATTGACATAACGATATCTATCCATACTAATATTATAAATGCGAAAGTAATTCTGTCTTTCTGTCTTTCTGTCTTTTCTTCTCGCCTAAACCACAGAACCGATTTGGATGAAATTTTGTACATAGATAGTTTGGCACCCGAGAAATATAATAAGATATTGTTTATCCCAGAAATCCCACAGGAACTGAAAATATAACGATTACTGTTGAAAAATCTGGCCTGCTCGGAGCTATACTCGCGTGTGCCGCGTAAACCAGCAGAGGTACGCTAAAGTAATGTATTAGAGAAAAAATGTAGATCTACAAAAAAGTCCGCGATAGCATGTTCTTATCTCTTACGGTTTTAAAAATTTTAATTAAATAAATTATGGTATTTTCGAGGCTGTTTTTTTCTGTTCAGTATCACACTATATGAATCACAGAAATACTTTAGATTTAAAATTATACGCCACCCTAAAATATTACCTCCGCGAGCCAGCGCTCTATGACGTGCCGAGCTTGTGTCCGTGTCGCGCCCCTCGGCCCTCCCCCTACCTCGCCTGTTCATCTTATTATCAAGGCATTTAATTTCTTTCCTGATTTTTGTGGAGCAGCATATAGGCTACTTTTTATCCTAGATTTTAAATCATTCCTGGGTGTGGGAATAAAAAAACCTTTGGAAAGCTGTTCTATAAAAATGCATCGCTAAATGTTGCTGAGCACAAAACTCGAGAACGGCTGATTTCAATTTTTGTGTTTGATGAAGTCTGAAGAAGGTTTTTATGGAGAGAAAAAAGGTAAAAAAATACGTGGAAAATAAAAAAAAAAGAACAATTATCAAGCTAATTTCCAAAATAGTCGGACGTCACAGGAACGAGAAGTGCGAAATGAAAAACGGAATGGATTAGGAATATTAGAATATCACAATTACGTGCAGCGAGTCGTTTTCTAATTACTGTTAGTGTTTCACGAGCGTCTTTCAGTTATACAACCAATCTTTAATGCTATGAACAGTTGTAATTGTATGTTGCCTGCTCCTACGTCGGAAAACCTTCAGATTTATTTATTTACGCGGCAAGTAATCAAAAATAAAGTTTACCATATGGTATTAAAATAATAATATCATCACATTAATTTCAATATTATTTTATTTGTATTAGACTGCGACTGGCCAATTACTTTTGACATAACAATATCTGTCGGGACAGCTATTAACATAAAACAAATCAATATAACTTTAGAGAAATAGGGCAGAACAGTCTCCCGGGAAAGCTAGTTTCCTAATAAAACAAAGATTTTCGCATTACTTATTTCTTTATTTAAATAAGTGACGTAACACATAAAAAATGACGAAAGAAAAAAAGACGAAACAGATATCGGTACAATGCGAATGTCGATGGACGCAGATGCCGAGGGAGACTTAGACTCACCTATCTAGGCCAAATAAAAAAGGTTTTATGCGATGGGGACGTTATTAGAAATCTCCGAAACCGGCGTGCATGTATGAAGAGAGTGATGAATGTGGACGAAGCACGGCAGGTGTGTAAGAATAAAGATATTTGGCACTCTGTGCTCTCTGCTCTGCCTACCCTGCAAGGGACCTGGCGTGAAGATATGTATGTATGACAGAGAACAGTGATAAAAAGAAATATAATAGGATTTAAATATTAATAAGTGTAGCCTTAATTATACGGTCACACAATATTTACAATTTACAGCCACACAATATTCAATTAGGTACTTATGATTTGAAATAACGAAAAATAAGTAAATTAACTAATGTTATAAATATTTGAAATACCTAGAAGAATTTTGGGATGTTTTGAAGATCATATTTTATTTTCATTTAAGTGACACAAAATATGAATTAAATTATATGGTAATATTAAGTACAAGACGTCAAACTTTTTCTCTGTGTGCTGTGTGTATGTGTATTGTCGCAATTACAGTACCTACGATGCATAATTTGTGTGAAACAATTTCTTGTTATTTCTTATGAGAAAGGAAACATTACTACAAACGTTGGTTTCCAATGGAGATTTTGATAGAAAATTCTTAATTTGTACTAAACGCATCATAACTTTCATCTCGTATTTCGCGTTGTACCATTAAAATGTCGAAGAATGGCGAGGTGTCGTCAAATCAAGGTAAATGCTCTTTCAAAACATAAGCTAGCTTTGAGTTAGTATTGTTATAGAAAAAGCGGATGCCTATAAATGTGGCATTGTATTTCAGGACCTAGCAGGCCTACTTTACCAAAACCCGATTTAAATTTATTTAGTACTGAAAAACGTAAAGCTTTAGACCTTACGTTTGGCGGTCCGTCTGGCGATGGTCAAGCATTCATGCCTTTCTGTTCAAACACTACAAGCCAGAAGACACGAATACCGCCGAGAACGATACGAGATGTATTGCCAGAAAACACCAGGTACATAATATAAGCAACATATGTATATTTCCTTATCATAATCATAAGTAGTCCAATATTTTTGGTATTATTTGTAATTGAAAAGTAAAATAATATGTTATTCCTTGTTGATTAACACTTCAATGAACTTTTTTAAATTCTACATCCATATATCTACTTTTTAATATGAAATAACAAACTTTTATCACAAAAGTTGTGTCTAATAACAATATAATTCATACAAGCAAGATGCAATCATAAATAAATACGATTACAATATTTTAGGGATAGATCTAGGATTTATCCATCAATGCAGTCATCAGGAAAACTTCAGTTATCAGCAACAGAGATATATGATTTCACTGCAGATGATCTGCAGGATCTTGGTGAGATTGGTCGAGGAGCATTCGGTGCTGTAAATAAAATGGTTCACAGAAAGTAAGTATGCTATTGCACTGTAGAAAAGGATAGGTCTAAAATTTTTTAATACATATAATGATTGACTAAACTTTAAGAAATGCAATAACAATAGTGTAAATTGGGGACCTAAAGTTTCAAGTGTCATCACATTCTGATACATGGTGCATGATATTTATTTATTCTCTATTACTAGTTACAAACGTCAGAGTTAATTCCAATTGCCATTTTGTACCACTCAACCCAGGTCATGTTGAAAAGTAATAATAATAATAATAATTTGATTAAATTGAACACAAATTACCAAAATAGATATTAATCGAAATTAATCAACATGCCCAGAGTTGGTATTATGGGCAAATATACCAGGAAAAACATATGTTTAACACTCAACTTAAACAGCGTAATGATGATGATTTAGTAACATTTCACAAAACTTTTAGTGCACTACCCCGTGGAGTGCAATTACAGATCAAAATTGTAACATACCATGCCAGGCAGACATAAAACTGGATTGGATATTTACATATACTGTTTAGCAGCACTATTTTCAACATAATTTTACTTGTTGAAGAACGAGCAGAGTGATGGCTGTAAAGCGTATCCGGTCCACAGTGGATGAGAAGGAGCAGAAGCAGTTGCTTATGGATCTTGAAGTTGTTATGAAAAGCAATGATTGTCCATATATTGTACAGTTTTATGGAGCACTTTTCAAAGAAGTAAGTATGAAGAACACAATAATCTTGTAACCACTATTTTCTAAACACAACAGTTAAAAAAATATAAAAGCAAAATTTTTAAGTGTCTCATTGTGGCTGTCATGCTGAAACAGCTGGGTGAATTTAGATGATTTTCATATATATACACATATAGAGAGAGTGTGACTGAGAAAAACACAAGATATTATTAGTAATTAAATTTATCCAAAGGTGACACAGCCTGAACATTATTGTCTAATTATATGTATATGAAAATTTTGTGTGTTCTTTGAACTAACAGTTATTAGACATTCATTACAATCAATATAGTATAACATCACACCTGTATCTCCTTAAGGGGGTAGGCAAAGGAGTGTAGTACTCTCACTTTTCACCTGTTGTTTTTTTTTTGAGCCTTTTATCATTCCACTGCTAGAACATGGGTCACCTCACAGAATGGGAGAATTAAGCCCATAGACTGCCACACTGGACAAGTGCGGGCTGGCAGACTATTGTTTTATGCTGCCCATGAAATAGGTGGGCACCAAGCTACGATTGGGAATTACAAGTAAATAAGTAAACAGTTAGAAAAATCTAAATATAACACAATAATCAAACTCAAGATTTCTTACTCGGTGGTTACTATTGCAACCACTGACCAATGAGGCATTCAAAGAATTATCACAAAAATTGTTCTACATTGGAAATTAAGATAGTTTTTTTCTAATGGTGAAATTTTATTTTTAAAGAATAATTATACAATTTACCAATAACCCCCTTAGAAATAGGTGAATGATACTGGTATCTATATGTTGTAAAATTTTTCAATAATAATATTGTTTTTTAGGGTGATTGTTGGATCTGCATGGAGTTAATGGATACCTCTCTAGACAAATTTTACAAATTCATATGTGAAAGAATGCAAACACGGATACCTGAAAATATTATAGCTAAAATAACTCTGGCTACAGTTAAAGCTTTAAATTATTTAAAAGAGAAATTAAAAATAATTCATAGGTAAGAATCTGGTTTTTTTTCAGGTCTATCCTAATATAAATTAATTAGATAATGTTTGTCTGTAACTCGAACACAGGAGTAAGTGATAGGATTTTAAAGGAGGCTTAATTCAAAACTCTTATGTGCTTAGTAATTGTGCAAAGTTGTGCTTAGTAGTAGTGCAAAATCATAATGACACAAACAGTTTTTTTTATCCCAGTAAAGTGTTGTCTACAGTTTAGAAAGTTCAGAAGAAAACCTCTCTGCATAAAGTAGTAATTGTTGTGTAACGTCACAGATGTAATCCTCAAAGAGATAGCAGAGGAGTATATAGTACACTCCAATGGTTCACCAAATGTACATGTCCCACTATGGAATAGGTTATAAGGACCCCAGAACGCAGGACCTCCCAATCCCAGTAGTGTTTGCAACCAACACAACCAATGAGACAGTCAATCAAATCAGCCAGTCAGTCAATTAATCATTATATTAGATAATTCAATAATAGTTCAATTATCGATGAAAGTGAAATAAAAAAAATAGTCATTTGTCTGTGTCAATGTCCATTCTTCACAACTCACAGGTCCCTTTTTTGTGGAAGATTACAGACAATATATAGTGCTTCTGGCCAGGACATTCTCATCTGACAACATGAAAAACTCAGCCAAATACAAATGGCTTTTTAAAACTATGGGTGATTGCTGCTAATGGTATTTGCAATGCAATGTCAACCATAGGCTTCAAGGGGACATTATAACATGTAGGAAAGATGGTGGTCTTAGAACTTAGTTAAATGAATAACCAGTAAGGTGTCCATTACTTGTGTCAATTAGTGCATTCTTTGCAGAGATGTGAAGCCATCAAACATTTTATTAGACAGAAGGGGGAATATAAAACTTTGTGACTTTGGCATATCGGGAAAACTTGTTGACTCAATAGCACGGACACGCGACGCAGGCTGTAGACCATACATGGCAGTAAGTTTACATATTTGTTTAGCATGTCAATTAAAAAGCAATTTTCTAATATTACGTTACGTTATAATTTTAATTCATGACATTCACAATAAGTATGACTAATTACTAAATGTGTTAAACCAGCCCGAGCGAATTGATCCTGGACGCGCCAGAGGTTACGATGTGAGGTCAGATGTGTGGTCTCTGGGCATCACTTTGATGGAGGTGGCAACAGGAGCATTTCCATACCCCCGCTGGGGTTCTGTATTTGAGCAACTGCAGCAAGTCGTGCAAGGTGACCCACCGAGACTTACTAACAAGAACAACACATTTTCAAACAACTTTGTAAACTTTGTTAATACTTGGTAAGTCTACATTTGATCACAAATAATTGTGTTACCGTTTTTGAAACGAATCTTTAACACAGCATGCAGTAGGTGCTGAATGGCAAAAATCATCACGCGTAAAAAAAAAGCGTCTCGCGATTATCGTCCAAGTCGTTTTCTACCGCTTTGTATTGTATTCAAGAATGTGCTTGTGTACGAATATCGATATTAAAGCACAGGAGCAATTTGCGTAGCCAGTTGAATTCCTAGAGGTGTTATAATGCATAGAGGAAGTGAGCCAAGCAAAGCGTTGTCTAACCGATAAAGAAAGGAACAGAATTAATTTGGTACTGATTTATCTCTTGTAATTTATTGTATGTGCCAGAAACTAACTTCGCCCTTATCACATATACCAAATGCATGTTCTTTCTCTTTCTAACGAGACATTTTTATTGCATACTATTTTTTATGTAGTATTATTGGTCACTACACCTTTTTGAAAATTATGTATAGAAAACAATATATAGGTACAGATTACAGACAGAGAGGGAGAAAGTCGCGTGAAAAGAACATAATTCGTAATTCTCGCGTGACGAAAATATACAAATATAAAAATTTCAATTTCAGTAGCGAGTTACATTCAGAGTTAAAGAAAAATTGCATGAAATGTCGTTCGGAACCTATATTTTATATCGTTCTATTGTTTTATGCTAGCATATTCAAAGTAGCATTGAAAATAAAATAAAAACGCATATTTTTTGTTGAACTGTGCATGTGAATTATTAGACAAAATAATAAAAATATGAGTTAAAATTAACAAGGTTCATATTTGTTACAGCCTAATCAAAGAAGAAACACAAAGACCGAAGTACAATAGGCTATTAGAACATCCTTTCATCAAAGGTATAGATCAAAGTAGAGCAGACGTAGCTGCACATGTATGTGAAGTACTTGATGCCATGGAAAGAAATGGTGTCAGCCCCTTCACCACAGACCAGCCTGCCCAGGCTTGGGTTGATTAATTGTTACATCTAATAGCACCATGTAGAATTATTTCAAGTCACAAGTCTTATTTGATATTATACACTTGGACTGTTGTATTTATTATAAATTTATTTGTTTTATGAAATTGAACACTCATTTACACATTTTAACTGCCCAATTTCATAATGTTTACATCAGTATATTGAAGCAAAGTGGGAGATGAGTTCAAATTTCACATGTATTGTAAACTGTTTGACATGTAGTTTAAAATGTTAGGAAAAGTAGTAAATTCTCTGCAATCTGTTTAAACCAGTTGCATTTATGAGAAGTATGTTCAAATTTCATGTTTCTGTAATATGTACACTAAGCTTTTCTAGTCTGGGTCTCCAGTACAATGTAAAAATATGTTGCATTAGAATCAGTACACAGTTAGACAAATGTTTTTTTGTAAAATGTTATTTTCAAGTTAAAATATCTGTTCTAAAAGATCTGTGATTAAATTCTAAATGAAAATGCTTTTATTTTTTAAATTGTTTATTACAGATGATTCTATACAGTGTATTAATATGAATATAAATGAGATGGTGTATACATTTATTTTCATGTATATTACTATTTTGATTCTTGATACACCCAAGTAGTCTGAACTGTCTCATGTGGCGTTATAATAAAATTCACTCTTTGGTATGGTTGTAAGTCTTTCAAATTATTTTACCGCCAAATTAATGTAACGAGTACAAAAAACTGTAATTTTGTTTATAGTTCAGAATCTAAAAATATCATATCTTTATGAACTTATTAAGTTTTAGCAGAACATTTTATTGTCCCGAAAATCAAAATTATGTTAGGTTAGCATTTACGCTATCCTTTATCATTTGCATGACTGACATTTAATTAGCTATGTCCCTAAAATAAAACTACAACGTTATTTATGGCCAGTCTGAATTACTAATTGGAAGAAAACTGTTATACCATCCACCCAGTGTGGCATATTCAAATACACATGTATACTTGTAAAATACAGGTAGATATGAAATGACAAATATTTAAACTATGTTACTTTATACACACAGTTGAAATGAAATGAAAGTTAATTTTGTTATGTTGAATATTTTAAAATTTTGGCCATTATCCAAACTACACATTTGCTTGTTTGCTGTGCCTTTAGGTAATTTAAATAACTTTCAAATCATATGTATAGATGTAATTTTGTAATAAAATTGTATATAGAAACAGATAATAATTATCGATAAGTATAATAGCAACCATTTTTGTATGGCAGCCGTTATTACACAAAGGAAATAAACACATGGTTGATTTTCAGTGTATTTTAATACATTTCCATTTATTAATGATTGGGTTCACAACAATTGTAATTAAGGAATAGATTAGTTGAATACATACAGTAGTTTTTTATTTTCACAAGAATTTACATCATTTATATTTAATTAAATAATGACCTTTTATCATAAATGTACAGTGTAATAAATATTACAGAAGAAGTGCATAACTACACATAGTAATATAACTTTTTATTACAATCTATTATAGCAGCTGTAACTAAAGCCAGATGAGTCTGATAAAAATAATTAATATTTTAGAAGTTCCATGTATCCGTCTATTTAGAAATACTACAACAGGATTTGTGCTCAGTGTATAGTAATAGCGGTCGGGAGTCCTAGGTTCAAATCGCTGGTCAGGCATTATAGACTTTTCTAATTTAGATTTTCTAATAGTAATCGGGAAATGTGCCGTGTATGCTATGCCGTACGACCTATACGTGAAACACGGGAGTGTACTACACTGCTCTGCCTACCTCTTCGGCGATTACAAGCGGGATGTTACGTAGTGCAATTGGCTCACCATCTATTTCTTGATGGGAGATAAACATACTGGTGAAACATGTGACTGTCTACACTCCCATACCAATCTGTATGGTAAATGCAGGTGTGAGTGATAATATGTTCCCTTTACATCTCGATGAGAGATATTTGGTACTTGCTGTTCTGTGCCTAACAATACAACAACTAATAGATGGAGACTAGTTACTGGTTTATAATTCAGTATCTCATTCTATAAGATCAAGAATTCAAATACAGCTAAGTCTTGTGAAGGTTTTGGCAGACTTATTTAAATTTTGATTGTCCTCACTCAGGCAATCCATATTAAACAGTAAAACAATAAAAGAGTTAATTATGGCTTTTAAGTATTTACTCACTCCATAAATCAGTTAACCGATTCCGTGTGGATGACAAATTTTGAATTTTGGCTTTTATCGAAGGTGTTCTCTAAACAAAAGTGTCGTTATTTGTCACATAGATCCTTTCTAGAGTGTCGGCGGCAGGTTTTAGCGTGATTTCGCAAACTTCAGAGATTGTAAACATTTTCAAACATAAAATAATTATGCTGTTTTGCAAAGGAGTACATTTTTTTGGCCCACTAGCTCAGTAAAGTTTAGTAATCATATGACTTCTATAAAAAAAAGGTAAAGAATTTGTAACAATTATTATCAGACAAAATATTGTATTAAAATGTAACCGGAATTTTTGAAATCTTAGTAAAAAAAGTGATGTGATAATTTGATATTTTCCTTGTCTTATTGTTGCCTGTTACGGTCAAAGTCGGTTGTAAAACATGCGTGCGAGGTTTTCTTACGTTTGACATGAAAATATAAACAATAAAAATGCCCCCCCCCTCGTTATGCCCATGATTTCATTCATTATCGATTATAACAGCGAACCAAAAAAGTAGGTTAAATTAGAAAATATATATCTAGACCTTACAGAGCGTAATTTGAAGTGAAGTAGTCATTTAAGTTTCTTTAAATTAATCACAAGGTTCCAATATGTATACACTTGTAGGACAGTAAGTAAACATTGTTATGTCACCATCAACCTTTTGCAGTCCACCGTTGGGCAGTGGAGTCTCCTGTGGTATATACCCACAAACCCCACACTGAATCGCAGAGCACAGCTTTTCGCATAGCCCACGCCGCTGGTGTTAGGCGGCCAGGGCATGTAGCTATCTGCACCGGGTTGTGTCGCCTCTCACGACATCCTGTATTCCGGCACGATGTCGAGGTTACGGATAATTGTTACAGGATTACATATAAATATACATTGTTATTCGTTCACGTATTAAGTCGCTAATGCATTCATTTACTCATCAAATTCATCGATACGTCGGTTTTAAACGCCTTCCGAGCTACAGTAGGCCGGGGGAAATGAAAGAGATAGCTTTAGCCGTAGTCAGAAATTTCTGATATGCGAGCAAAGCTTTCACGAAGAAAGTAATAATAATCATAGCTTTCAATAAGAAAATGGACAGTAGTTTTGCCTGACTTACGTTAAACAGTTAAAGCTCAGAAATCTGTTTTCATATTTTCATCATAATCTTTATTATCATAAAATAGTTATAAAATTCGTGTAAGCGTTATCTGTTAACTTTTGGACTTAAAACTTATGGGCAATTGCTAAATATTAGTCATAATAGGGCCATCTAGCGATGACAATGACATCCACTATTAGAATATTAACGCCATCTAGTAGACTAACGTAACATCACTCTTGCAATCCCAAGAGTAGGCGAAAGAGTGTAGTCCATACTTTCACGTTTCGCCGATTATTTTTACGTTCCACTACGGAATAGGAGATGAGCCTATTGTCTTACATCGGACATGAATCCAGACTCCGAACCACTACTAGAAATTTTTAATTAGTAAATTCCAACAGTATCCGACACGGGATTCCACTGAATCACTCGACCAACGGATGACAAGGTCTTTTTAATATCTATTTCAATTTTTTATACCCTATATTGATAACATTTTTTAAATCCAGTGTCGTTATTGTTCAAGTCACTGAGCTCATCGATATCTGTGCAATATGAATCGAGTGTTTTCAATTGCTTTGGACAACGATACTGCTGCCATCTAGGAGACAGTGCTATCAGTCGCGGAGCAAGAACATGGCGCCAACACTCATATCGTTGGACGCTCCAGTGGTATGCTGGCTCTATACAAACCAAGAAACACACACAGGGTTCATTCACGTTCGCGTCGTCATACAACTAACAATCGCGAACTCTACATTAGTATAATATCAGTGTAAGGAATCTGTAGAATATTGCTACATGATTTTTTGTTTTTAGTGAACATAAATTTACGGGCCCGTTGGTGCGGTTGGTGAGCCTGACTGTCGCGCCGGGAGTCGTGGGTTCGATTCCCACTCAAAAAAGATGTTTGTGTGTTGAGCACAAGTACTTGTTCTGCGTTTGGACGAACAAAAAAACCCATTGAAATATATACAATTTCTACATATGTATGTAGTTTATCAGTTCTCTGGTACATTACCACCAGCTCTCTTGACGCTCAGTTGGGGATCAGATGGTCGCGTGTGATGTGCCGAGACATTTCACAAATGAAACATTACAATCAATACAAATAAAATTAGCACTTTATTATAAAAATAACTGATCATGGGATGTTCGCGAGGTAGTCCTTGACGTGCGCCGGCTCCAGTCTGCGGAAACCGCTGGCGTCACAGATGCCCACCTGGAACACGAGTCGCAGGAGTAAGAAACGTATTTTGAAAACACACGTTTAACTAATACTCTAGCATACAATAGCACAGCAATTCGATAAACTAAAATTACACTCATAGGAAGTTCTCGAGAGTTCTGATCCACTGTCTCAACACTGAAATGTAACATCACGCCTGTAATCCCCGAAGTGGTAGGCAGAGGAGTTTAGTACACTCCCACAAATATAACAGTTGCATTTACGCCCCACCAAGGAACAGTAGGTGAGGGCTATTGCCATACAACGAGCTCATATCCAGATTCCAAGCCACCGATAGAAAATTCCACTAGAAAATCTAAGTCAGAATAATCTAATGGCACTCCGACCCGGGATTTAAATATAGGACCTCTTAATAGCAGTCACTATTGGAACCACTCGAGCAAGAGGGCAGTCAAAAATGTATTCTTCACATATAGTAGTCGCAGATTACCAACACACAATAGACCGGAGTGGCAGACTATGACATCTCTTCATTCCGATAGGAACTCCAACTAGCCCATGGCATAACATGTAATGAACAATGATAATAATATATTCTTACATTTCCACGGACAATATACTTACTTCAATGTTGTCTGCGGTCATTTGCCCTTCAAAGCCCTCCTTCAGAGTGAGTATGGCAGTGTGGACAGCGTCGTCCAACTCCAGCTCCTCTGTATATCTGTAACATTGAATAATTTCCCCGCATACGACCATCTCACCCTGGACTAGGCCGACGCCGGGCCGTGGTAACCACACAGCTGATAAATTACATCCATTCATTTCTATACAAATACGTAACATCACGCCTATAATCCCCGAAGAGGTAGACAGCGGCGTGCAGCGCACTACCATATTTAATCCGCAACATTTACATCGTACTATGGAATCGGGTGTGAGCCTATCGCCTTACACGGGGAACAAATCATAATCTACATACTACAATACATAATTTTAAATGTACACATTGAACTATAACACATTTCCATGAGGCAAATATGATTGCATGCTATCGGAGAGGCCAATGTCCGGCATTGCCCAATAGCAATAGCGATGAAGATACCAATATTCATCCTATGTGGTGATTAAATCAACAAGCTCAGTCTGCTAGTATTTTCGTGTATTTCAGGTTAGTAAGTGGTAGTTCGCAGTGTTTTTATAGCTACCATGACTGGTAACACTGACGTGTTACCATTTAAGCAATGATGCTTAAATGGTAACACTAATTCAATTTGCTTAAATGGTAACACTAATTTAATTTGCTTAAATAGTAACACTAATTTAATTTGCTTAAATGGTAACACTAATTTAATTTGCTTAAATGGTAACACTAATTTAATTTGCTTAAAATAGTAACACTAATTTAATTTGCTTAAATGGCAACACTAATTTAATTAAATGGTAACACTATTTTGGTTTAGAAACCCCCTTTTTTTTCACTACAGGAGACAATTATTACTTAGTGGCCTGTATTGAGTATTTTTAACCGAAGTGATAATGGATTATAATCTTCACCACCTCCAACATCATTATAACCTTTTTTTTTCAGCTCTTAAACGTAAATCGCATCTCAGAGTGAGAACTTTGATTGCAAATTATAAGAACAGCCAACAAAAATGAGAAACACCACAGATCAGTCCGCACAAACCTCTTCTCCAGGAAGGTCTTGCCGTTGTTGAAGTTCTTGCCCATGGCGGTGGCCTTCCACGCGAAGTAGGCGCCGGACGGGTCGCACTGGAACAGGTAGGGCCGGCCCGCGTCCCAGCCGCACACCAGCAGCGACACGCCGAACGGGCGCACTCCGCTGTCGCGTCCAACACGTCCGTAAGAGATGATACACTCATCCGGACAAACGCATATTAATATTACATCATGACAGATCCACAGAACACCATATGCTTAATACCTCTTTCAGGACCAACCAACTTGCGATTTGCGGAATACATTTATTCAAATTCAAATATCATTTATTCAAAATTGGTTGATTACAACACTTTTT
>DWFO01000263.1:0-22784 GCA_018246595.1 Mimoniades nurscia nurscia
CATACATGCACGCCGGTTTCGGAGACTTCTAACATCCCCATCGCATAGAACCTTATTTATTTGGTCTAGATAGGTGATATATAGTAATAGCTAGTTCCCTACCGAAGGAAAGTTTTAATAAATTTAATATAATTGGGAGCATTTTTGAAGGTCATTACAAATAAACCGCGTTAATATATAAAATATATTTTTAATATTAATGCTCTCTAACGAGGTGGGCTGACGTTAAGCGGAAGGCTGCTGGTGGAAGCTGGTACGGCGAGCCGAGGCAGGGTGATCTTCACGGGAGGGCCATGTCCGGCGGTGGGCTGAGATAGCCTGATGATGATAATTATGAATTTAATGAAGTGAATGACGTATATAATTTTTATCCTAATATACGAATATACACAATTATTATTATATGTATGTATTCACGTTGACTCAAATAGTATTCAGTAGTTAATAGGTACGAGTATATCTCTGTCGTATTTCTGTGAACTAGTAGCATATTTTAATTTGCATATCTTATAACAGCGTCTAAAGAGAACAATTGTATTATTCAAATACAATTCAGCGGAAGAATGTAATTCGCCTTAAATCAAGTTTTTCTTTTCTTATTCGGCAAGTTTTAGGTCATGTTTGTTTGACATTTTTGATTTCGGTATAAAATTATATGTAACCGTATTACCAGCTAGACCTTTATCTCTCGTTTAATATGTATTTACTATGGCAACGAAATATGTTGTAAACAAAAAAAACGAAACTTCTCGTAAATGATATAACATTTTTTAGAAAATAACATTCGAAATTTCTTTATAGTTCCATGCTATTTGTTCTATACATTTAAAACATTATGTCTGTATATAATAACGTTTAATTCACGCGTTTTGGTTTTCCTTTTAAATCTGATATTGAAAATGTGTTGAACTGTTGTAGAACTGTTGTAGAACGGTAAGATAATAGCAATGAACTATAGATAACGTCATTGTATAACGCAAGACTTGCCTGCGCTGGTGAATCGTTTCAATTGTCCAAATGCAGCCAGTATCGCAGACGTCTGCGTGTGATTTTTGATGTTTGCAAACTTTTATTTGTTCTCAGTTACAACTGCAACTGCATTAGGTTAGAATTTTTTATTTCAAACGCGTTCTCAAGCGATTGAGCTTCAAGTGCCTTGCGCTATAAACTATATCAATGTAACTAATATGCTTTTAATAGGCGGATAAGCGCACTCAGGAGAAGTGGTATACCCGATCGAGTAGGCTTTTTATTTAATCACATTATTTTTTATTGCTGACCTTACTTGGAACAAATATGGCTTAACACGTTCTCTCTTTTAACCTTTTCAGAGTTCTCTGTTTCCGATCAGCTTTTCATTTGAAGTAACTCTACTGAATGCAGCCAGCGTCGCTGCGATGTCTCAGCTTAATGAATGGATGTATAGGGGATTGTGACTGTGTATCTATGTTTTTGCTATAGGTATCGCTCATTAGTAGTAATGCAACGTACACTTACTCGTAGCTATGGGACGGTAATGGTTGACTATCAATTAGTGATGAGAGGTAACTACGATTTTCTATTCTCCTACTATAACAGAAAAGGTACACGAAAAAATTTATATAACTTAAAATATATAGCCATAAGACGAATATAAACCTACAATAATGAATACATCTATTCATACTCTAACGAACGAAACCTAATATGTACATCGTAAAGGACACATACTCGTAACTTATTCATGTAATGGAACTCGTACGCTTGTACCACATTTACACCCTATTACGCGTTTCTTTCGCCGATTTCATTTTTAGTCGCCACTGACATAACGTCCTGTCTAGTGTTGTGTGGTACGTGTTATTTTAAGCTTTCTGTTGTTTGTTGCGGATTGTTATTTTTTCGTGTGCCTGTAACTAGTAAAGTTATATTACGTACATTTTCACATAAAAAAATTCCATAAATTCATGAACCTTATAAAATGCAGCCCATAAATACGGTAAATACCGTAGGGCGGCGAGGCATTGCACACGAGATACTGCGTTACAGCAGAGATGATTGTGCCGAGGTGCAAGTGGAACCTTCTATTGCCGGTGTGATCAAAATCCATCCGCGTGGTACACAGCTAAAAATTCGCTTCGCGTAGCCGCCTTCCGTGCCGATACTTGGCATCGTATGATAATCGCCTAACAGCGAGAATACCTACTGAATGGAATTAATGTACGAATCAGCGAGACAATATGTGAATCCTGTTACGCATTATATGTAATATTTTCATTTCAATATGGTATATATTTGTTATCATTTTTACATCCAATGAATTTAAAGCCTAATTTAATATTGTTAATGCGATCATCATCTGTGTCTAATAAAGTCATATCTTTATTCTTTCTTCCTTGAGATGTTGTATTATACTAATTCCATATTGTTAATTATAAAAATTACATTTTCCTGAATTTGTAATTTTTCCCACTAAATTCATACGTAACTCAGGGTATAAAGAAAATAAAGTCGAATAAAAATTTTCATTCTGATTTCAAGTAAGTATTTTCAGTTTAAATATTTTCAATGTGAGTACAGTTCACACATTCCACTTTTGCAACAGCAGAAGAAAAATGAAGTCACTCGGCAGTCGACAAAGCTTTCATAATCCCATCTCGTGATGGTATTATAATTTGAACTTAGTGCATTTCTTTTGTACTTGTATCGCGAGTCTTAACAATACATTTTGTATTAAAAATGTATGTTACCCGTAAACATTACAGTTTTCATTTTGTTCATACCTAACATCGAGGTCGCATAACATCGCACGGAATAACACCATTTTAATCATTGAATTCAAACACACTCCGTTTAAACCTGGCACGGATTATATTAAAACATTTAGTGAAGCGGTCGCTTCGAGCTGAGTTCTGTTTGAAATACCAGTGAATGGTTACCTCGTGTATTCACGTCCACGTTCCCCATTCCCGTTTCTGGGTCGCCGGGCCGTTGTTTACGGCGCTAAGTCGGGCAGAACCGCTAGTTAAGAGGAAGATGAAGGAATGTGTTGTTTGTTTTAAGATATGAAACACCGTGATGTGGATACACTATGCTGTTAGTAAAATACTGTAAAATGTTACGAAAGTCCTATTGAATTTTTATTATATTTTTAATTGAACACTTCCTTAGTCCAATAAGATTGAATGTGTGAATAGATTTTTTTAAGGTTGATAGAATAAAAATTATAATGGTCTAACTTCGATGTGGTCTTCGTTTGCCTTTAATAATTATATCAATTAATTGAATCTGCAATTTTATTCCATCCTCTCTTAATGCACTGGACACCGGCTTCCACGTATGGCTTTTTGTCCATATCCACATTGGAGATACAGGTTGGAGATCGCGGAGAACGGCTTCAGGCATAAACAGTAGGTACCTATATCCTTATAAAATACATAAGTTTAGTAATCTCACTTTACGATGAAGAGAGAGAAAACATTGAACACATACCTAGATCATTGTTAAATAGTGTGTAGTACAAACGGAAAATACGCTTTGTTCAAAATATCCAAAAGTTATTTGAGTTTGCGGGATGTTTAAAACTTAGCTCGCCACACTATCCAGCTTGAATTCAACTTCATAGGATTCTGATTGATGAACAGCCACACAATTTTAAATGGAAGTTACCTCGACCAGAATTTGAATTTCAGATTGTCCAACAATATTCCGGTAAGTTTGTACCCACTCTACCGAAGTTTCACGTCTTGCTATTCGAGTAAATAGTTTTTGCTCCGTTTTGATCGTGAGTATTTGTAGGTAGCAGGTACTTGTATAAATTTATCACTAAAGAAAAACGTTATGCAAAACTGACGAAATCCGGATTATATTGTGATAAGGAAATTGAATTTTAATAACGATTAAGTCATTATTTATTCAAATATTTGTAATAGGATATCTGAAACGATAATAAAATTTATTTATTATAAATATTTAACTAACATCAAAAATTACTTAAATAATTTTAATCGTGTTATCATGATTGCTGTACAGTATTCGTAAATAGAATTTATCGGTAAATTACTTGAAAATTGCGCTTGTGTTTTAAGTTAACGGTAAAATTTTCCACACAAATGCTAATTCTAACAAAGTAGACACCCGAATAACAGTTCTCAAACAGAGATGTTCATTAACCTAGCTCAAGGTAACCTACTGACCCGGTGCTGTGTCGCGACTCAAGGGGAGTCTGGCAAAGCAGCACTAATTACTTTTGCTTGCCTTTTACGCTCCAATTGTTTATACGTTGCGCATGTAAATAAACAGTAGGTCTTATATCTTTTCTGTACACTTTTTAAGGTTAATGGCAAGGTAGACTTTCTGTTTCTAATTTGCAAATATTTTGAAATTTATATATTTTGTTATTCAACGATATTTTGCGTCTATACTTACATAATTATGTCTGCTCAGTTTCCTCTTTGTTTTTGCTACGCGATAATTTTTCATTGATTTTAAAATGATTTTTTAATGTCAATAACGATCAATAAATTATGTAGGTTATACATAGTATTGTAGTTCTGTACTGACATATGATAGAAGATTATAGCCTATGTCCTTCCTTCAATGGAACCCGATAGTCGCGTATTTCCATTACTGTGCTTTATGGGGTATGTTAAACAGTTCATGCAGCTTCTAATTTTGAGATGATCGTTTGAAAAATGTGGTCGAACGATTCTATGACGTATGTCATTTATAATATTTATATTATAGTTATAATCTTATCATAATATACCCCTATTTTATAAAAATATTGTTTTTTTAATTTGTTTTTTGTTTTTAAATACAATAATGAAACAGAAATAAACGCTTCAGATGAATTTATAACTGAAATTATTAATATTTTTGCTTGAAAATATTTCGTCAAAAGAATGTCCAATCAAACTAGGGACAATCAAACAATCCAATGGAACATTTCATTACATTAACGTCACAAATGAGTAACATTGAGGAGGAAAATATAAACTGGACAGCTTTATTCATTGCCTCGTTATCATAAAAAAAAGTTTACCCAAACCTTGTTCCAGCTAACCCACTAGCCCGCAGTTTGCGACACAGACAGCCACCCTTTGGCAGCGGTACCATAATTACTTTTGCCTGTCTTTTCGCAACGAGACTTTGTTCAGTGAGCGCACCAAAATTGAGTGGTCTAAATATCATTTGCACTCAAATTTGACTCGATTATGGAGTAGATAACGTTTTGCGGTTATTATACACACTTTCATTAGCAAAATAACTAGAAGCTTCATATCCTTTCCATGTAACATCACTATTCACGTGCATTCGAAGTTTTCATTCATTTCAATTATGTAGAAAACGGGATCTGAACAAGGCAATGATTGTTTATCTTAAAAAATATGTCATATTATCATTTACTATTATATAAATATTAGTTAAGTTATTATACAGCATAGTTTCATAACAATTGAATAGTTGTGATAATAGCAAGAACAAGTTAGTGTTTTGTTTCAAATCCTTACACGCTATTTTGAATAAACAGTTATAATATGCCATTTAGTATGAATTATACGGAGAAGGAATACATCACGGTGAATGAGAAACGTTTTTAGTAATATCCTGTGCAACAGGGAAAGCAAAAAGATCAAAGCTTACAACCATTAATGTGATCAAAAACCTTTCTCTTCAATTGCTTTAAACGCTTTCTACAGTGAAATCATTTGTATGATATGTTTACTTTATTCTATTTGCCTCAACGCCAATACATACGAGTACCTACACAAGTGTTTTTCTCATTTGATTCGGTGGTTATTGATCCACACATTGCTCATTTGACCATGAGTCCTGTGGATAGTTGTAGATTAGATTACCAGCCAGAGCAAAATATGCATGTCATGAGCATAAGAATGTATTTTGTTTCTGAGAGTAAGGTCATCTGTAAATAACATACCTATTTAAAAATTGTTTACGTAATTACTTCAGTGCCAGGTTTCTGGTTTACATTAAGATTTAGGTTAATTAGGTTCAGGTTTAGGTATATGAATATTTCATAATAATGCTATTATATGCGGAAAAAATATTGAAGATGAGCGTCGCAGTCATGACGTCAGTTGCGACGAACCGAGTACAATTTACGAACGTGGGTCAGTGCTCGTACTAGGAACCGTCGATGCGAATGTTACTATATCAATACCTTTAAAGTAGTTTATTGGAAACAAACACTGTTACAAATTGTGCGGAGCGAAGTAAGCGTACATATGCAAGCAATTTTTGCGGAGAAAATAGACTGGCGTTCGTACGAGTAGAAGCGGACGAGTGACTGAGGGCTCGCAGCGCGCGCGCAGCCGGGCTATTGTTTTTATGGACGGCAGCTTCCTTTACGACGCGGCGAGACGTCTTCGACTGTCTGCATCGTTGTAATTTCAGGTAAGTATTAAAATTTAATATATACATACATATATGTTTGTATAGATTTAAGTTTTATTTTATTTATTTTATATTTATATTATATCTCAGGGACGCCACACGTATACGACATTGTTTGTTATCAGCCTTACATTTTCAAAACTCCCTTTTAGCGAATGCAATTTTCGGGTTCATTTACTTTAAGCGCACATCAATTACGCTACACTGTGTTGTATCACCATGCCCAATTTGGTCCAACCCTTTTAACTCTGACAAAAAACTATGGTAAATCATCGCTCGAGTTGGACCCTTTATAGAGGCATGCTCAACTTCTCGATTTGCGACTGAATCTTGCGTTTTTAGTCTTCCCATATGTTAAAACCGATAAGATGTATTTATTATTCTTATTATACATAACGTACTCAATACCTTTCACAATTTAGATAATGCTTATAGAAGAACCGCGGCCGGTCTGTGAGGGTCGAGATATCTAGCACTTGGTGCCCTCTGCTTACCCCGTGAGGGACTTGGCGTAAAGATACGTATGTGTCTAACTTACATTGTTTCAGTTTACAGAGTGCTGAAAAATATTTTCAGTTTATATTTAGTCGAAGATTGGTAACGAAAATAAAAGAAAATGGAATCAGTGAGTCGCAAGTCGTGTAGACGTATGAGGTCGATATTAAATTGTGCGTTCTTTATCTCGCCTTTTATATCTCAATTTTTCCTTTCCCAAGATGGGCTCGAACCCGCGCCTCGATATCAATCTAGACGGCGGAATTAATGACACGTGGTTAGTATACGACTCTATTCGGGTGGTCGCCCTCAAAAATATACATTATGGTGTTTTGTTAGATAAATTGGATAATATCTAACGCTATATGGATCAGATCTATGTATCCATACATTACTATATAAGGCATATGTTGTGGCTATCCACATTTTCTGCAATAATTTGATTATTTTCATCGTTGCATGTTATATAATGAAATGTAATTTAAATTTTAGTTGTTAAACAATATCAAGTTTATTTTTAATAATCACCAAATCAACTAATACATCTAATCCAAACATTATTAATAATACATTAAATAGCGTCATGATTTCGTAATATATTAAATAACATCAAATAACTTATGTTAAGTCACATTCATGATCTTGAATATAAAAGTGGGAAAATACAATTTGTTTGGCCAATTTTTGTGTTGCTTTTGCTGCGTAATACGAAGATTTCGTCACAAAGTTTTAATGACTTTTGAGGTCATTTTATTTCCCAATTCTACTTTTTACTGTTTCGTTATCTTTATTTTTCGAACTTTTTAATTCTAATCTTATAGGGCACGAGGTTAAGCTGTAAGTCTGGGTCGTTATAACACATTGTCAAATAGTGGTAGGTAATTAAATATTAAACATAAAAAACATCCAATTTAGAACATCCCATAGAAGAGAAGAACCACCCGTAATCCCCTCCACTACATATTATTTAAATATTTGATAAGGCAGTTTATCTTTGTTTTAAATTAACTAAATATTTAAAAGTTAATCTTTAATTCCGTTCCGTACGATGGATACTACAAACGTTTTACAAACTACGCCGAAATTATTTAGTGCGGAAAATGTTTTTGTAGCTTAAGCCTTGTATCAAGTAAATTTATAGCGTAAGGAGAGTTGAGACAAGTCTTAGAGAAAGTAGGGTTACCACGATTTACAACGATTTGTAAAAACTAAGTTAATTTTCTATAACCTATAAATGATCAGAATGTTTTACTATACGCTTTTTGTAAAGAAAATCTAATAGCATGAACACTATTGTCAATCTAAATTAAAAAAGATTCAGGAATACTAATTTCGTAATTCACAGTTAAAGTAAGATTAGGTAACAGCTTTATTATTTAATCGTTAAGTAAATGTGTTTGAAACATTTGAACTAAAAGACATGTAACCTCATATAAAGATATCTTTTACGTGGGTTCAATATGAAATAGATTTGAAAGCTTATGTAATATTTTTCCATGTTTGTTCCATTCCAAGATGAATATGTGTGTGTGCCCGGAAAAACCTTATTCAAACTTGCCTTGAAGAGTCCTAGACAATACTGATTGGATCTATTATATACATAGAAAGTTGTAATTTATTCGCTTTCACTTTGGATGTTTCTGATAGAAAAATAGTGTCCATAATAATACGGCCAATTTTAAAATACCTATTTTTAAAATACTTATTTGTCTAACTAAAAATAGTGAAAGTGTACAGGATGCTAGGTATAATTTTGTTAAATCAACAACTAAACAATAAAATAAGACATGAAATATTGTATCCAAATATATAAGAATGTAAAGTTGTCCATGATTTAAAAATGGACATTCAGTAGGTACCATACATAAATGTATTAAACATATATAAATGTACTATATATAAATGTACCATACATAAATGTGTGGATAAATATTTTTTTCCGAGTTAACAGGACATTATGGTGCTTCCACATCTAACGTTGCCATTCCAGCGGAACATGTACGCAGTCCCAGGTGTGCCAGCGCTGTATAATGGAGCCCATTAACAAATGATTAATTCCTTGTAAATGTTTGTTTCAAACACCTATTGTGACTTTGAAATTAGGTGTTCATTTCGCTCTGCCTGTTTTCCTATAGTACATGTGTGGTTATTAATGATTTGTGATAGTGTTAATCGAATATATCAAAATCATTTTAAAAATTATAGAAGTGAATGATTTTTATTGTATTTTTGCTTTGTGAAAACTGTAGATATTTCCAGTTGGCTAATGAACTAATGCAAGTCTAACATTTTATGTACTGTATCGTCAATTGGTTTCATGTGTAGGTATAAATGTTCGTGGATAAGTAATTTTAAAAACATCTAGCAATTAGTACACGTCTAAATGAGTTTGTATCATTATGTACTGTTATTGTTATATACTGTTATTATATACCGTTATCTTTGTGTACTTTTATCATTATGTACCGTTATTAATATGTACTGGTATTATTATATAGTGTTATTATTATGTACTGTTATTATTATACACTGTTTTCATTGTATACTGTTATCATTATCATTATATTATCATTATGGACTGTTCTCATTGTGTACTGTTATTATTGTATACCGTTATTACATTATTTATTCACTAGTCACACTACAAAAACTACTGCCTCGTTGGTCGTGTTCGCTGCAAGCGCGACTGCCGAACGGGAAGTCTTGGGTTCAAATTCCGGGTCCGAAATTATTGAATTTTTATAATTTAGATTTTCTAGTAGTAGCTCGGAGTCTGCATTTGTGCCTAGTGTATGGAAATAGGCTAACCAACGATTCAATAGTAGTAATAATAATAGCCGTAATAAGCGTAACTGGTAAAACGTAGAAGTGTATTACAATCCTTTGTCTATTTCTTCATGGATTACAGGCGTAATATTAAGTAAATTGCATTTACTGGTTAATAATGTAACCTGTTCATAGCTACTATGTGAGACGATTTTGAGATTACACAATAGTTTATTATCCGTTTCTGCTTAATGACTTGCTAATTGAATCGAGGGTAAACCATTTCGGCATAAATAAAATTGTAATATATGTATTAAAAAACATTATTAAATTTCCGTTTTTCACTAATAATGCAAAATTCTCTTAAGTTTTATCGCCTGGCTTGTTGCTTTAGTTCCAAAATCTAAGTTGAAGCGAAAACACAAATTTCCAGTTAAAATTAACAAGTTTTCGCATGCAAATTAGCGTAAAGCAACTCTAGACTCTTAGTATAGTCTAAGTAGTTAAGCCCAAGTGGCGCTCTGTGAGACACTAATTCGACCGCACGATCCATAGAAGCTGTCATCCCGCCGTATCTCGGGGAAGCGACAAGCGAGGTAACTCAAACTAAATACTATGACATAAGCAAAATAGTACATAATGTAAAATGCTTGTGATGACATAATACATACCATCTATCATGTTGAGCACCATTGAGTGCAATCTGTCCTAAAATGTATGAAGGAAATGGCAGAATTTTCTTACGCTTTATTTACGTAACAATTTCCCGATGTTCTCTGGCTGAAATAATATGCGGCTGATGGGTTTGCAAATAATTTATACCCGTCCTTAAGGCGTGATATGAAATAGTAGTGAGATTTATAAATGAGAAACTATTTTGTGATAAATTATGCTTGCAAATAAGCTGGTATTTTAAAGTCACTCCACTCTTATTCACAGCAAATATTAATAAATAAATTAGTCGTCCATATTACATAACATCCAATATCATGGATCTTGTCGTCTTTTAAAAGTTTCCGGAAAGTTTTTCAGGCCATCCAGTTTGCGGTCTAGCTTATCGCTTTACAACTTTAGCGAAATAGCTACTTTATTCTACCACCCCATGCAAAGCGCAATTGTACATTATGAACAATTCGATGTCTGGGTGTAATCTGAGGTGAGGTGGATCTACTCTACGCCCTATCTATAGCCTAGTCGCTGCCGTACATGAGTGTTCTGAACCGGACGATATTATCAACCGAAGTTTAAGGATTGAACTATTACCAAGTTTCTATATGCCTCTCAGTGTAGGAATATCTATAGTATTGAACAGCTTACAAACTATGCTATGTTCTAAAACACTCTTCACTTCACCATTCTCTAGTAATTGCTGTAGATATTATATGAGTCAATAATTTAGACCATTTTAAAGTGTTACAAGAATTTCCATGCCACTTTCTGTAGCTCATATATCATCGATTTAAATGCTATAATATATTGAAATCACAGGAACATTCTTGAAGAGCCACTTGAAAAGCTACTTACCTAACTCCAGTAGTTAAAAACTTGTAAACATTATATTATCTGTTTATCGTGTCGTAGTTGAGCTAGACCACTCTGGTCCGCTACTCCCCGCTTTTATCGTAGCATTGTTCTGCATGAGCCTTTTCACGCTGGCGAAGTGCAGGTGGAGAATCGTCATGCGCCTTAGCGTATATAAAAGAGAATTCTGAAACACGTAGGCTTCCTCACGACGTTTACTTAACCTTAAGAGCAATAGATATTCAGTAAAATAAAAAAATATATATCATATAAATAGTATCGTCACAAACTTATAATCTTCAAGTCAGAAAAGAAGTCAGAAATTGCAATTGACGCACTACGACGTCAATGTATATTATAATCGTCACAAGAAAACAATTTCAATTACGAGTACATGGCGATAACTTGCGTCATATTTCAGGAACATTTCGACGGCTAAATTATATTTGCACAGAGATCTGTAAATTTTATGTAAATTTAATTAAATTTCAATTTCAGGTGCACCTCACGGTAAACTACTTGGTGACATACTAAGGATCCGTGTGAATGTCAACAAAACTCTACGCATACAATAACATCGAAAATTATACAAAGTATTTCGTAACGAACAATCTCTTAGGTTTAATTCACACATAATATATTTTATATATCTAACTAGATGCGATATAAAAAATATGCCAAAATGTTAATTAATTTGTTTCCGATTTAAATGATAATAGGCTTTTGGATTATTTAGGGACTATATTTTGCTAAAAAATAATATATTTGTCTAAATGTGTTTTAATATTAGGAATTTTTGTTTTCCACCTGAAAATGAAAATTTCTTCAACCTCTTATACACATATTTATTAAGTTGTCATACTTGCTCGAAAGTAGTCATAAAGGTGAATGTATTCACTAATATTTAAGAAATTGTATGGTAAAATAAAATAAACTAGAATAACAAAAGTAAACTATTATAATAAATAATAATTGCAGGAGCTTAAAAAAATATTAGGTTGAGTTTGTGTTAAATTACAAATATGTATACTGCTTCGTTGGCCGTGTTTTGGATGCAAGTGCGACTGCTCCGGGTCGGGGATATTGGATTTTTCTAAGTTAGATTTTCCAATGGTGGCTCGGAGCATGGAAATGTGCCCGATGTATGCCAATAGGCCCACCACATACTCCATATTGGGACGTAAACGTAACATGTGAACCGTGGATGTGTACTACATTCCTCTGTCTACCACTCTGAGGGTTACAGGCGTGATGTTACGTATAAATATTATACAGAACATTTACGTCGTAAAACCGACTCACACTTAACCTGTTTCATAGATGCTGTAATAATTTATTATCAAAGAATCTCGGAGCTCAAGGTATAATGGTTTTTAATAGGCTAGTGTACATAAGATAATATAGTTTTAGCACTCATGTTATAAACATGGTTCACGTTTAATTTCAGTAGCTGTTTAATATTAGTACAGTGATGAAAATAGATGGAAGAGTTTCGTTTTGTTTGTTAAAAGAATAGAAGAATAACATGAGTGATGTGAACTTGCCGACGTTGGCTCCAGAAGGTATTATTCTTCTGTGTTATTCATATTGAAAGCTATACAGAAATCATACAACACTTGATAGCAACCTCATTTCGGTTCGGTGTAGAGCTAAAAAAGAAAGAAAAAACAGAAAGAGAAAAAGTACGTTTAAAATGTTCGTTAAAATTTAAAATGTTCTTTTCTTAATTTAAATATTTGATTGAAGAACAAGTTATACGTTTTTATAAATATATGGTGAAGAGTTGTATCTTTTCATCGCCCCATGACTCAACCACGATAATCGACTTGGAATTTCAGCATTTTTAAGGCTTCATTTGTAAAAATATGTCACTGTTTACGTTTTATTGTCGCGTTTGTACATCTCTTTTCTTAACGATTGTCGCCTTATCTTTATTCGCCTTTCGCTTATTTAGCCTATTTATTGGTCTTAAATTTTATCGCCAAAAATTTAACTTTAAATTTAAATTTAGATTTGACATCGTTCGATATAGGTACAGTGTTTTATCTACGATGTACCGTACCCAAGCCAACTAGTACAACGTGATTGAGTAAAGACATGAATTAGACGAGTGTAACACCAATTAGGTAATCGTAACATCATACCTGTAATCCAGAAGAGGTAGGAAGAGGAGTATAGTATAGTCCCACGATTCACCAGTGAGACTTAGATCCCACCCACCATGAAATAGGCGACCTAATTGCTCTGAATCGAGCACAAATTCTAACTTTAAGACATTAGATATTTCATGTAAAAATACACAATAACCTAGCCTTTCGATCAGCAGTTGTCTAATCGACCAAGAGGCAGATGATTAACAATTACGTACTTTTGAATTGACCTCTTGATTACTTTTCCTTACATTCAAATATCGTTGTTTTTATAATGCATTTTTTTTATGACAAGTTATTATAACCTAGACCATAATTTACTTTTACTGTTATTTACCATCATCATCATTTAACATCTTGTACTGTAATGTAGCCATTGTCACATTAGAACAGATGTTTAATATTTAGTAGAAATGAACTATGACTAATTAAATGTAAAATTTAATTTCAAAGAATACTACGAATAGGTAATAGCGACATCAAAAGAGCCAAGTGTCGAAAATTCCAGAAATTTAAAGAATGGCATTTAGTCATAATCAAATACGAATGAAGTTAACTAGAAATGATATCGTATCTAAAATAGTCAAAGCAATTGCATATTTCGGAACTGAATACGAACCGGCAATTAGGTGTATCGTAATTTGGAAATACGAGAGAGTCATTCCATTTCCCGATGCGAGGGAAGTAGTTTTTCAAATCCAATAACAACGGAGGTCGAAATTTTTGTGATCGTTTTAAATTGATATATATGATCTTGTGTGGTTTGTAACGTCCTCTGTCGGTACAAGTCCCATCGAAAGCTTGTACGAGTACATATCTGAGTGTGTCCATTTACTGTCCTGTGTTATGACGCCACTGTACATACTTAAGCTAATGAGCAATTACATTTTCATTGCTGTCATCTCGTTATAAGGATCTGACAGTAAAAACCACGTGGCCCCGACGCAATCCTTAAGAAAGCAACGTTTCTGTGCTACTATCGTATGGCACTAAAATTCCGACCCTAAAAGTAGATAAAATGCCCAATTTTTTGGTATGGATAGAAAAAAAAAGACAATAATAAAAATGGCGCACATAAAAATGTCAGCACGTGATGCAAGCTGTAACTTTTCTAGTTATTTAGTGGTTGCGCTGTGAAAACGCGAGCTCTTGGTTGTTTTTTATGGGTATTCCGCCGCATATAGGTTTAAAATTAACTGCTCATGAAAGTTATTTGCTTTCGTCTACGTAAGAATTTTATTAACTTGACCTTTATCCGTATAAAATAGAAAATAACGTTAACTTTATAATAATAATAATAGTAATTAAGTTTTGTACAATGTTATGATACAATATAAATGCTATAATACGTTTATAAAACTTATTAATTTATCTAGGAATTTTCTACAGAATTATCCTATTCAGATCTCATTAATTCTGAAGAGCAGACAGTGGGTTCAATGTAATTTTTTATATTCTTTATATTACATGAGTACCTATTGATTTAAATTATTCCAACATCTACCTACATATATCTTTATTTTCAAACGTTTTGTAATTTATAAGTATATCAATTTCTGTGCTTATAAGGATACTTGTACTTCCTAAATGATATTAAGTTTCGAGAGCAATATATTTAAGACATGATTACATACGCTGTAACCGTTTTATTTTTTCTTTAAATTACATACATACATGCATATCTTCAGTCCCAGCTCCGTTGCGGGGTAGGCAGAGAGCACAGAGCGGCAATTTTTTTTTAAATCTTATTTTAGAAGTTAAAGTATTAATATTTTATTTTACCTACTCTTCGTTATAATCGTATTTCCATTGACGTTATTAACGTATTCCTAATAGTATAACGTATTAGGCTAATACGTTATCAATGGTCTCAAATGATAGTGTATTTTGTATCTTTAAATTAATACCAGGAATCAATGAATTACATTTATTAACATCCCTTTGGGGACCTTTACGTAATGTCAACTTTTTAATTTTTTTTGTTAAAAATAAAAAACGGATAGTGGTTATTCTGAATTCGTTTTCCTATTATAAATGATGCATAACTAGTTACCTCACATAATATTATTGAGAAGTTTAACAAAAAACATAGTAAATTATGGGGAAATCGTAATTACATTGAACTGTTACACAAAACGGAATAGTAGGCTTGTAGATTATTCGAAGCCCATGTTGCCCTCATCACTAATAATTCGATTCAATTTGAATTTCAGTAGGCTAGAAATTGAATTGATAATATTTTACTAATGCTTTTCCTTACCTTCTACTCAAAGTTTCCGCGTGATTATCGATTCAAGGCATGTTTCCATGAGCGTGATAATAGCGTTATAATCCAATCCATAATATAATCGTTATAATTCTTCACGATCTTCATCATTATAAAAAAAATCTTCTTCATTATCTTCATCATTCTCAGGCGCCATCGCGTCCTGTACTTGGCTAGCCGGATGCAGATTCTGCCTGTAGCCACTGACAGATCGGCATCCCACCGAACCAGAGCGCTACCCCGACTACGTCTGCCGAGCTGCGACTCCAATGGGTTGAGATATGCTCAACCCATTGCCAGTTGAGTGAGCTAATCCTTTGAGCTATGTTGATGACTCTGGGTCTCTGTCCTTTCTTATCCTATCCTTCAGAGAGACTCCAAGCATACTTTTCTCCAATGCTATTGAATATCAATATGTTACTTTAAAGTTAAAGCTGAACGTATTAAGTTCAAATCCATATTAATGTGAATTCCGTAACTATTCCTTGTAATAAATTATACGATGTCCGTAAGTGGGCAATAAGCTTTAGCTGAATAAATTTAAATTTGAATGAGCCAACGTTTGAATTTGCAATGTTATGCAGGGAATATATACATAATTTCTTGGTACATTATGTATCTGCTCTTTTCTTGATATATACATATTATAATCTCCTTATGGTGAGTAATACTAATTAGAGTTATTAAAATGAGATCAAATTAAAATGTTGGTTTAAATAAGTCAAATCTTTATATAATGTATGTTTATACAGAACATAACACTTATAAATTAGAGATTATTTACGAGGAAAATATAAACGTAAACGCAACATGAAGCTTGTAATCCTTAAAGGGGTCGGCAGAGGAGTGAAGTACACTCCCACGTTTCAATAGTTACGTTTACCTCTCACTATGGTGCGTCTATGTAAAATATTATGAAGTAAAAAACCAAAACAAGTATATTCGGTAGAGTACAAAATAAGTACGTCCGGTAGAGATCTGAGGTAACGATACTATTCTAAAGAACAGCAAACGAATGCGGTAGTGGATTGGCAATACCTAGATGAGAATTGATCATGATGAGTTCTGGAGAAGAGACTACGAATGAGCAGATGTACAGTGGGCGACGCCTTCCGATAGCATGGACGATCATCCTAAGAAGGCAGATGGTAGTAGCAGTATATACGCTTGCAACAAATGCATCATATCTTAAGAACACGTTTTTTCAACATAGGAATGGTGATGATGATGTGGTGATAATGATGATAACATTTATATATTTAAATTAGCAATAAACTCATATCCTGCCCCATGATGGTACGTCTAATACATAACTGGTAGTCTTAAAAGTGTGCACTGCTCTGCCTGCCACTTTCATTTATATATTTGAGTTGTATATGTACTATTATTCTAAATTATTTATTATCAAAACCAATTTCATAACCATAAATTTACTATATATTAAAGCTATCTTCATCAGGGACAATGAAACAGGGAATAGCTTTAAGTTATTCGGCGTTCGTAAGTGGCCAATAAGCCCCAACTGAATAAATTTGAATTCGAATGAGGCAGCGTTTGAATTGATAATATTATGCAAGTTCTTTTACCGAAGCTTCTTGTTGATTCTGTCTCACTCTACGTTGTTTTTGTTGGACGTGCATTTCATTAAAATATTTAATGTAGGAACGATAATGTCTATCAATTTGATTAAGTAATTGCATCTAGATTCAGTGTTACAACCATTGATTTTCTGGTGGTTTGAAATTCAGCTTTCGCGTCCCCAGAGTTGAAACATTTGGTTAAATTCCTCTTTAAGGTTAAAAGTAATTACAAGGTTGAAAAACATGTCTTAGATAATTCGCGTGACTTAAAGTTATTCATGATTGTCTTTGCGTTCTAGGAGGTAGGTGAGCTTGCACTAAATCATGCGGTAGACTATACTACATCCGGTATACTAGGCACTAAAACAACTTTATTTAACGGTTGACTGCCTCGTTGGTCGTGTTTGTTGCAAGTGCGACTGCCGATCGGGAGGTCCCGAGTTCGATTCCCGGGTAGAACACTACAAAATTTTCTAATTTAGATTTTCTAGTAGTGGTTCGGAGTCTGGGTATGTGCCCGATGCATGGCTATAGGCGCACCACCTATTCCATAGTGGGACGTAAACGTAACCGGTGAAACGTGGGAGTGTTCTGCTTTCCTCTGCCTACCTCTTCGGGGATTACAGGCGTGAAGTTACGACTCGTTTATCAGAAACTCCCGCACTTCTGCATTTGTTCTCTATTTCGATCTGTATCTTTCTCTGTATCTATCTGCACTATTGAGTATGATCTTACTTGTGTCTGTCATCATTTCATTGCGATGTGATCATTTCGTTGCGATCCTATATATATTTTGCAGTAAATAAATGAGTTAACTCCATGAAGTTAGCATTTTTTTGCTGTTTTGATACAACAAACAGTCAATACGTCAAATACAATAATCATTTCCTTTAAGATTTATTAAAATTCATAGTAATATATCGTTATAGAAATATTTATCGTACCATCTAATCGGGTGTTATTTATTTTTATATAACTTTATTTGTATCTTAATTAGCTACCGCTTGTCATATCAGTGACTTTATCTGCATCATTAAAATCTTTGAGGTCGCCATTGTTTGTTTATAAGATAGCACGATGTGCTGATACGTAAATATTATTTTTTATTTATGTGATTGTGCGTCTCACGGTTGATGCTGTAAAAAACCTGTGTTAAAGTATCTGGGTGTATTTTTGACTAATTGAGTTAGGTTTTGTATAAATAATGAACATAACGCATATTTTATTTACATATTTTTCATAATTCACACATTTCAATGCGCCGTAACGGTTATTGATGATTTACGCTATGTTCGTTTGGTACACGTCGTTGCGAATTCCAGATAAGACATTAAGGTGATTAAATCCTTCGGGGCGATAACGATAACAGCGGCGAAACCGTTTCACAGATCTTTGTACACTTTTAAAATTTTCTGACTAAATTAAAACGCGGGTCTAAAGCGCAGAGAATAAAATGTCTGTTTAGTAACATTTGACCGTTTCAAAGCTGGGCAATAAAATAATCATCATGCACGCCAAACAGTGAATGTAAGAAAGTTGCAATATTACAGATACATTTTGTACTTAAACAAAAGAAAATTATGAAGTAATTGACTTAAGATTTAATATTTCTCAACATCAAACGGAAATTCATGTAATAGGTAATAACTACGCAACAACTAACAAAGTGCTGCAAATTTTCAATGACACTTTAATACCGTGACATTAACATTGTAATTATCGCTGTTGATATACCAGATCACGTTTCATAATTACGTTGTTAATTGGAAGTCATAGAATCTTCTGTATATACTCAAGTACTTTATATAAATACAGTATAGCGTACATTCTTTTTTGTGTAACTAATGTAAGGTTTCAGAATGGTTTTAAGATGTCCGATAAACAGGTTTGAGCCGTCACTCAAAAGCTTCGCTAAGTGAAGTGAGCTGTAGTTTTCAGCAACTTCAATAAAAGGTCCGTACATATATACTCGTAGATAGAGAAAGTCAGACTCTAATGAGCCGGTGTTAATATCTGCTCGTTTTATTATTATTTCATTGTACTATAATTATATTACTAGAATCACGATATACGATATGCCCCTCAGTTGATTTTTATTCAAAAAGCATGGAAACATGATCTCATAAGAAACCGGAATTCTATTCAAAACTTGTAAACTAACAATATTTCAGGGTAAAATAGTAAAAGGTAAAATATTAGCTGGATATAATTTATTTAAAAACAACATTAGTTCGAATTTTATAAATATTGTTCTGAATTTAACAGAACGAAAAAACAATAATTTTCATTGTTTCTTTGGACATAATCTGTGGGCATTTTTTCCCACAGAACAATTTAGTGTGCGTCGCAAAAATACAGCCTATTTATACTCAAAATTATAAAAATCTGTTGTTTGCCTCTTACAAAAGGGACTGTCTTTTTTGATACATTACGTCAAACTTCGCTTCGAGCAATATTAACATGATAGGTAATAATGGACTTATTAATAATTATCAACTTATTTTTGTAAAGTTCTGTAATGGTATATACAAATACTTCATTGCTAAAAATTAATTAATTAAAGCCATTCATTTTTTATACATTTTACGTTGTATAGATACACTTTGAAAATGAAAATGCTTTGAATTTACTGTTTACATAAAAAATATGCGTCAACACAATAGCATATCTATGATTTGATATCAATCGGCGTGAAAGGTTATACTCAACTCGATTAGGATCGGTTAAATAAAATAAATATTCAATAAGATAAACTATATATTTTCAAAATCATTAGGATTATTGATAAACAATCGTAAATGTCCAATGAAATAAAATACATTAAATATAATTTCGTATTTATAAAATCATCTGCCATCTAAGACTGGAGGAATCTATATCGTCAAATATTCCGGGAAATTCTCTGTTACTCACGATCAATTTCGCCCGCTCCGATTCTCTCCGCTTTATTAAATACAATTTTATGTACGTGTCACGCCAATCTTTCTCATCATTTTTACGTTCGGCAAAATCAGAAAAATCCCTCTCATAAAGACGGCGCCACAGTCGATCATCATCCACGATATCTTTCAGACACTTACAAGATTCGGCAATATTCACAATACTCTCCACAGGCAAATACAAAAGTATTTGATGAATTAAATGTTCGGGAAGTCCTGATAAATTGCAGCTTGGATATCCGTGATGATTCAAAATCGCACACTTCGCTGGTGTCACAATTTTTTCAATCAAATTGCGTGAGAGCTCTTGATAGTTTTGGAAATGTGATACAATACCAAGAGATGATACTGCAACGTATTTATCTATATCTAAACACAAAGAGAATGATCGATTACTAATATTGGGTATAAGAGCGTTAATTAAGACAACATTAGATACGGGTGCAGCGATAACTTTCAGCGGAGTTTCTGTAAAGCCGTTCAAAACGAATATTATCTCGTAAATAGCAGATCCCTTGTCTCTCTGGGACAATATGTAATCAAGGACGGTTATATTATCTTTATTTGCACCTTTTAGTTGCAAAAAACCATTTTCTTTCATAAAAAGTAACAGTACAACAAAGAAAAGGTCCCGTTTTAAACGCTTCGGTTTGATTAATGCCTCAATCAAAGTGGTTATTGTTTGTAGCAATTGGACTGGCATTCTTTCATCTGTATTCCTTTGTGTACAGTCCCATTCCATTGTAGCTGTTAATGTTTTTATCGATTCGTTATTACTACACGTATACATAATTTTGACGTCAAATTTACATTGACAGGCTGCGATTTAGTCGTCTGTTGTTATTATATTAATCGAGTAACGTTTCCACAATGTAATGCCGAATTATATATTTTAATGCATCAATAAAAATTATACATGTTCTGGAATAAAAAAAAATGTTATCTTTAATAACGAAAAAAAAACTAGGTCTCTTCTATAAAATATAAAAATATCAGAAATTACTTTATGAGGCAGAACACGTCAAAGATTAGTTTGGTACAGTACCGTCGCTACATCGATTTCAAAAGTAGGTATGTATTTACTAAAATTTCACCTATTTATTAGATTATTAGATTTCTTTGATTATATTGACGTTTATTAAGTCACCATTAATAGAAAAATTTTTTTTTACAAGATTTCGAATATCAATAAAAAAAAAACATTCAGAAAGTAATCTTGAAAGCAAAAAAAATAATAATTCTTACGTTAAATATTTTTAAATTACACGTCGTTGTATTACGAATAATTTATTTTCCTCTGCGAATACGCGATGGATTTTATACGATACATCGTTTAAGTTCGAATAAATTTCACGGGTTTGCATGAACAGATTCTTATTAAAACAAACGAGCTATTATTTCGTGATGCTATTTAATTTTGTTACGTTTTTCTGCGCACTGAAATATATACCATTTAAATAGATCGATGGATACTGAATTGAACTTCGGACCTCATCAATGGGATTATATCAACTGTAAAGGTACGCACTCTGCACTCAATAAAACTGTCGCTCTGTGCGAGTATCCGCCGTAAACTTGGACAAAGGTTTCATAATCGAAATTGATTGACAAAATACGTAGCCTGAATGATTGAAATTTTTATTGTATATAAAGACTCTAGGCTCTGTTAAGCGCAGTTGAAAAATGTATATACATTTCAACGATAAACACTAAATTATAATGTTTTGTTTTATAGGATCACTAATCTAAGACGCTTATAATTTCGAATATGATGTGGCATCGTTGTCAATGCGCCATTGTTCCTATGATTATAGATAATTACAACATATTAGAAAGACCGATCATTTTTTTATTTTCAGATATATAATTACTTTAAGAAAACGTTTTACCAGTGACGTTTACGTCCCACCATGGAGTGATGAGTCTATTGACATAAATTAAATTAAATAATAACATGCCATAAATTAAGAAACAAATTTTTAATAAATTATATTTAGTTACGTTAAAATATGTACAATATTAAAATTATTTTTGTTTGCGATATTTAATCAATGTGCAGTTAATCCGTAAAATGAGAACAAAATAGTAGAATCGTAACAATTTGTATCACAGAATTCTACACGTAACGATACCAGCAAAATAATATATTGTATCAGGCGAATATCTTAGAAAAATATATTTGACAAGCACCAACAAAAGACTACTTCATGATAAAAAACACGCTCAAAAATAACGTACGATAAGAACTTTATGATCGCCGACGTGGGTTACGTCATTTTACTCTAAGGTAAGGAACTCTGTATTACATAAGTTGCGGCTAACCGTAGAGACGATTAGGGTAGCTGCACATTGTATTGCGAATAGGTTGACGTGCTATAAGTATGTATATTCTGGGTATGTACAATATTTCAAAATTTTGAAATCTGTACAATATTTCAACATTTTCAAATATTGAATGATGTCTTCATAAAATTTGTGCAACCAAAAATTTGAAATTGCATAGAACAACATTCGAGGATGATAATAAATATAGGAAAATCCTATTGATATTACGTGCTTTGTGAGATTAAATATTTATTTTGTTATATTCACATATAATATGAAAGAGGTGAAGAAAGAAATATACCGTCGGTTCAGGAATGACACTAAAGCCTTAGTGAATGAAAAGCGT
>DWFO01000264.1:0-22772 GCA_018246595.1 Mimoniades nurscia nurscia
CCTGTAATCCCCGAAGAGGTAGGCAGAAGAATGTAGAACATTCCCACGTTTCACCAGTTACTTTTAAGTCCCACGATAGAATAGGTGGTGAGCCTATTGTCCAATATAGAGTCTTATAATATAGTAGAATCAATAAATTTCTTGCACTTCAGGCAATGCCGCACAAGGCTGAGATGCCTACGTATTTCTAATTAGGATGGATGGCGTCTGGTTGTGAATCAACGAACGCCTACGACGCCGACGCTGCGTTAATCTCTCAGTTTTGTGTAGCTTATGTACTAAAGTGCGTCACTTAGTTGCTGATGGTACATACATAATATACTTGTTTATCAATTCCAAGGAACGTATTATTTGAAATTTGAAACAACACTGTACCTAACATCTATAACTTAGTAGTTAAGATTTTAATCAACAACTGAAGATGATGGGGTTTAAAATTCCCGTCATGGAGCTATGACTGACTTGACTGACCTGTTGGTTCCACTGGGGGTCGTGGGTTCGATTCCCACTGAGAATAAATATTTGTGTGATGAGCACAAGTATTTTTTTAAGTTGGGTGTAAATAATATCTATGTAAGTATGTATGATGTACATATATGTATATGTAATTTATTAGTCGTCTCGTTACTATGTAACAAGCTTTCTTGATATTTACTTTGGAATCGGATGGCCGTGTGTGGAGAAGTCCCAAGATATTATCATTATTGTGACTTTAAGTAATCGTATTCATAGTTGATATTAGTCAATGGCTGCATAAAACTTATTACGGCGTAGGATATGATCACGGGAGATATGTAATATGTTCTTTCATAGAATATCTAAGTAAAGTCATCCAACTCGTAATGCACAGTAATGTTGGAAAGAACATTAACTTTTATAATTCTGAAAAGATACCAGTGTTCAACAGTGAAAAGGAAAATGCGTAAGGAAAATACTTAGTATAAGCTTAGGCACTGCTTATTAGCTAAGCACTATTGGATGTTTTGATACAATTTTTTTGGTGAAAAGTCCTAGTAGGAGCGTATGCCAATAAGTTTAACCCCCAATCCTGATGGGCCGGAAACGTAACTGATGAAACGTGTGTGATAATTACCTACACAGAGATTACAGGCGTGATGTTACGTAATTATTGTTACTAAATGAGGTCAGGAATATGAAGTGATAAACAAAGACTTACAATGATTATAATACTGTTTGTTTTTATTCCTGGCTCATCAGAACCGTTTTTCCGATATTTACTATATAAGGGTATATATGTATGTATATTGCCCTTATGGCATTATACACATATACACGGTACACTGTAATATCCAGATGATATACATATTATTATGATGATATATGTTGTCCTTACAATTGTAATTTATAAAGGCATGTTCCAATAACCATTTTTAAATTAAATATTTTCCCAATCATGCTCTTTTGGTGATGACGGCGTTCCGATAAAACGTGGAAGATGAGGAGCATTTTACATGGACTACATTTTTTCATGAGTTATCATATAATCACTATGAGGTTGTCTCTGGCCACCACTTAACATACCTAGGCCTTCTTAAGGGGGTTTGTCTATAATCTCCACGCTAAGCATATGATCTGATGAGCAATTAATTGAAACGAGTATGAAACATATTTTGCTATATACAAAAATATTATCATCGTGCTATAATAATTATCACTAAATTATCTTTACATTGTAATATCTTAAGGTTACGCTAAACTCACCCAGAAACCAATAATTTAAATTAACTAATTATTTACAGTTCGTTCACATATGGTTAAGATACACAACTTTACAGATTCAGTTTATCTTGTTGTATTTTGTAGACAAAAATTACAGGTAGGTATGTTTATTAGTTTTTCTACATTTTAATGCGTCCGTCCCACTTATATTTATTTATTATTTCTACGAAGGCGACACAGGACGCCCGTAGTCCTTTCGAATAATGACCGTTCTATATTTAACAACCCCGTGGCGACCCACCCTAACATTTCGTTCTATTTTTGAAAAGACTTAATAAGTAATACGTGGTTAAGACGGAAATTTATGGTGACATTGTCCATCCACTTTTAAAAAAACATATTTAAGTATAATAATGTTATATTGATTGCATTATATGTACGTCAAGTGTCTTAGCGATTCATCATTTAGTGCTTAATGCAAAATTGCTGAGAGACCGGTTGTTCATTTTACACTGTAGTATACGATATTCTTGTTTGAAATCAATGTATTTTATTGAAGTATGTTTTCGCTTTCAAAATGGCTACACCCATGTTTCATCTCATAATCTTACATTTCTAGAAATTTAAAATTATTCGAAGTATTTAATCTGTTTCGCTTTGTTTGAAGTCTTGCAAGGCTAATTGTTAAGATAAATAAGAAGTAGTAAATAAGAAGCTTTCAAGTTTTTCTATGCCGTCCTTAAGTGTTTAGGAAACTCAAAACTTAAGGCATCTAAGTGATCACAAAAACAGACAGCTAATTTGTAACCAATTACATGAGATTTCTGCTTCATCAAATTATAATATTACGTCTCTTAAGACACTGATTATAGTACCCTGATAGGTATGCCTATCCAATATAGAAATAGATTAAGATCTCTTAGAGTCTAGGAAGAGGTTCTTTACCAACCAAAACATTTTCATGTACGGTCGTTAATCATTAGTGTTTATTTCCCAGTTCCCGTTAACCACTAGTCGAGTCCTAAGCGCACCCTATCTTTTGAAAAGTACTAAAATAAAAGGCGACACCATGTTTCAAAATAGATTCTCACTTACGCAAGTCTCTTTTCAAGGACGCGCCCACACATGTGTCCGACAGGATTTAAGTGACTTTTACAACCGAGGGCGAGTGGATGAAAATAGTGTTCATATACTAGTGAACTTATTTTTTGTAATTACCCTAAACGAAGTTCTGAACGATTGCCTATCGTTTACAGAATCGCACTATTTAAAATGAATTATTTATCTCTTCCCGTCGAATAGCTCATGGTCAGACACGTGATTAATATTACCAAGTGTCTATGTGATGCTATCTATGAGCCAATGATATATACCTTGCAGTCTTAAAAATAGAGTTGATTTTCGTATATCAAAACGGAGATACGTCCACGTAAATTAAGTTTGTCAGAACGCTTATAAATAGAAACACCCCCGAGTGGTTAAGTTTTAATGTTCATTTTGCCTTTCGATGCTTCGCCTATTGATTGTTTATTTGGCTGTTAACGTGTGAAAGTGAATAATTTTTGGATGAAAACAATGTAATTGGTTGTTCACTACAACCTATAGTTCCAAGTTTGTATATTTCATATTATAGAAAATAAATTTAATTCACTTATATAGCTTGTTACAAGGAACTTATAATATAACTGGTGAAAGATGAGAATACTGCTCTCTAGCTCTTCCTAGCACAAGGGGAGCCCTTCGAAGAAATGAAGGCGTAAAAATCTGCCCCTAATTATTTACACCATTAAATTTTCTTTGGAGCTATTACCAATTTAACCATTGTGTCTGAAGTAGCTGATGCAACGCAGCAGTCTATGGCACTAGGTAATAAACTCATCGCGATGAAAAAATTAACATTAACGGTTTAGCCGAATTGCTAACAGTGACATAATAATAGTCAATGATAACGCAATATATTTAGCAGAGATATGAAGTTTATTTAGAGATTGTTCTCGAAGTAAATATGTATTCATTTTTTCTAATGTAGAATTGAAGTAAAATTTGTCTTATTCTAATGTAAAACATATCTATGAAAAGAAATTCCAAGCTTTGTGTAGCTGAGGAACTTACAAATTGATTACCTAACTAACATTATCCCAATATATAGGTAATATTTTACTTTTGAATTTCCCCTAATGTAACGGTAATTACTTTTCAGGGCAAGTACTGAAGTATGTCTTAGTAAAAAAATAATATCACTTTTTTCCATGTCGGAGCGGAAAAATACATCTTTCGACCTCATAGTAAGAGGCGACTGTCCCCGGCGCTGGCTGATCACGGTATGACGTAATCTACTAAATGCTAACGGCTAAATGCCTGGTCGCCCACGGGTAGCAGAAACTGTGTCCTGCGAACCTTAACCTGCATGCTCACCGGGAGAAGGTCTATATCTAGCAGTGGTGTCAGCAAAAGGCTGATCTTCTCTTCTTCGTCGAGTCGACACCTGATGGTAATAAATTTTATAGTCTATCTCGCCGAGGAAATACACTTGGTCCTCCAGACTACTTCTCGATGTTTTCGCTCACTTATACGACAAGTGTTCAATGTTAGAACTATTTAATCAACAACCTGCACGAATAAAATCATTGCTAATTCAATATTTTGAAACATAGTCGCAACGCTGTTACGAATGGCAAAAAACGAATGTCAACAGTCGCCACCACATTTCTAAAACTCGATACTTTCTCAGATATAACGTTACGTGTCTCGAAATTGAGCAATTTTCTGTATCCTGTCCCACATCTGTCGAGGAGACAGAAAAAAAGTATCCGTTGAAATGTTTAATTATAGTTTCCTAGAAGTAACCTTGTATGGGATTTGTCAATTTATACAATTTGAATTATGTACAACTATTAAATTGATTACGTTCGAATTGATTATAATTTGTCAATTAATAAAGTACGAGTATTAATTAGTCACCCGATACATTAAACACATACATATTACTGTTACAAAAACTTGTTCGTAGTATTAAATGTTTATGGTATATCGGTGAGTGATATGTATGCAAATAGAAATGAGGTAATAATCCGATTACAATAACTGTTAAGCAGCTCTGCTATCTTTTAAGGTAACACGTAACATCACGCGTATAATTTCCAAAGATACAAGCAGAGGAGTGTTATATATATTCACATTTCACCAGCCATGTTTAAGTTTAACTATAGAATAGACGGTGCGTTTATTGCGATGCGTTGGACACAAATGGAATGGTGTCCGATTCGGTGATCGAACCCAGTACCTACCTATCGATCGGTAGTCGTGTTTGCAACCACTGGGCCGAAGAGGCAGTCAGGTTTTATTCGGAAAGGGAAGGGCGTCTAATGGACGACAAGAAATTTCTATTAAAATATATAAAGACAAGCAGTGGAAATCAAAGTAAATATATATAATAAGCTTATTGAAAAGTATGCGATGAAATTCATGCATTATATGCATTTGAAATTACTTCGTGTACTTGGCACGATGTTAACGCTTTTACTGTTCAACTTCGTAACGAACCCAAGCGAAGGTTCTGTCGATGCTTTTCACGCCGCCTAGCGTCGAGTAGCGTCCCGAAAATCTTCACATACGGGAGCAAGTTCCACATACTACACCCCATCCCTTTCGGATTGCCCACGCGTTCCTACATATGAACGAGATAGGCATATATCGGTCATTATCTCCCGCGCTTTCCTCCCAAGAAAACGGACAACCCTGTCTGTCTCTATTTTCACCCTACGAAAGCTCTATATAGAGCGGGATAAAAGGTTTTTCAAGGTTGTTTCAAACTGGACACGAGATGACCTACGGCTATCGCCACCGTGTTTTATTTTCGTACGGCCTCCCTGCAAAGTGTTCATCAAGAACGGCAACAATTTACTCTTAAGTACTTCGGTTGAGAGAAACTTTCGTGAAATTCTATTTTTAAAAGTTACAGGAGTTATTTTTATTTTCAAAATCATATAAAATTTATGCGTACAGTATATAATCAATTAATCTTTAAAATATATATCTATACAAAATATACCATTTAGTGTATGTTTAAGAGGCTATCTATAGTGGTACTGTGTACGCATATTGTTAGTTAAAATAATACACTAAACACCACGTAATTTAGTAATAAGTATTGCATAAAAAGAAAAGAGTTGCAAAAATTAGAGGGTAGGCACAAAACAACTAAAAAGTTCAAGTGTAAAATTTCAATAATCGAACGCGGCAATCTGAAAAGTTCGCGAAGTCAGTTGAGAAACAATTATGAAAAAGTTCTTTTTCGTCGCCGTTCGCGCGCCAGTTAAGTCTCGACTGACACTCATAAAACTTATTAAAGTCAAGGACCGACCGAGATAAGTTCCTCGGAGCTTCTTAAGTAAAATAACGTTGAGGAAAAAATGCGCCGTAGAGCTGTAAGAGTGAGAGTGAAAGATCTTAGTGGCTTTCTCGTGACTCGTCGCCTACGTGTTGCGTTTAGCGATACCGAACCATTTATCGTGATCGCCTTTTTTATTATTTACCTTGCGTTCGGGAGGCACTTTTGAGGCAAGGCTAAGCTGTTATAAATCTATCTGGCAATCGCCAAATAATAACATTATACATATGTATAAATAACACGGTAATATCGACCAATATGCGGTGTAATACATATAATGAATAAAACTATTAATTCGCAACATCTCATTCATATTCGTTTCTCTAGCATCTACGTAGACTGTAGCCACCGTAGCACTCGCTACGAATGCTCCCGGTAATAAAGACAATTGTCGGAAGTACGTTATATAGTACAGAATATATCACATACAATGAATTACATTGCTAATTAGCTATACCTAGTAAGATAAACTTAAGACAAGTCGTTGACAATATTCAAATTAACAATCTTTGTTTAGAACAGACCATTTGATCCATTCATACAAGGTCCAAAAAGTTATATTGTGCGGAAAGTGTTTAACAGCAACAATTTCTGAAATATAGTTATACCTCGACTTGAATTAACGCTTTGTAAAACGTAGACTGACCGCGCGACACTGGTCCATTCAATTAAAAATTCCATCTCCTAATCGAGTCATGAAATATGCAGGCAAATATTATCCCTTTTCTTTTGTACGCGCTGCATCTTCGCCCCACCCGCGCACGCACACCAACGCACGGCACTTATGATTTATGCCTATCCTTTTCTCTCCCACGCAGCCGTGGTAGAGGGCGCGCGGTGCGATCTCTGTCGAGCTGCCGAGGTGGTGGCGACCGCGAGTAACCCCTGGCTACTTCTACGGACTCGCACGCGCCGTCGTCGGCCGGCCGAGCGAGACGGCGCGAGTCATGGACACGAGGAGGCCGCGGAGCCCTCGCGCGAAGGGACACAGGACAGACGTTCTCGGACACCGGGCGAGAGCGGGCGACTGGCCGCGCACCTGCCTCGCACCGCTCCGCACGCGCGACGTACTCGATCGCGAGACGCTACTCTGATTATAACAAACAAAATAGACTGTTACTTGAATTAAATTATCAAGTTTTGTTTTGGTTTCTTTATTTTTTATTTACAAAATTTGCTTATGCTGGACCGATTATTTGTTATTGTTTCGGAAAACTTATAAGTGAATTTCGAATAACGGCGGACTGAAAAGTGAAAACGAACAATAATGAAAACAGTGTGAATACTACGTACGGTCTAGCTTACCAAATTGCAAGATCGCCAGTAGCTGCGGACAGATTACATATCTATTGAGACGCTCATTCAAGTGTTGATAACACTTTATGTCAAGCCGATTTTGGCAAGTAAACATTCGGCTGAAGTGTGAACTGACATACCGCACTATGAAAAGGAAAAAGTAAGATTTGTTAGCAAGATGACAAAATCAGGAAGATGACTAAAACTTTTGTTTGGGCCTGTTGCCGTCGGACTTTTGTTCAGGATAATTCTGTGACATCTCGACCTCCCTTATCAAAAACGTTTTAAAAACTGAACGATAAGCCGCCGGACCGACGGCGGCACATGTGAAGTGCTCTAACACACTGTCGCCTGATAGCAAGATATTTAGATAAACATTTCTGAGGATAAAAGAAGTTATTGAAGATCTAAAAATAGGTGACCAAATCAAGATGAGAATCAAGATGCCAGCTGTACGCATCGCGCAAGGTAAGCTAATTCACTTTTTATTGTTATGTTTATATTAATTTCTTGCGGAAGTAGATTCGTGGTGTTGATTTTTATGTGCTTTTAATCAACACTTTTTATTAAAGTATATGAGAGATTTCCAGATTACAGTTTGTCTTCACGAATAATGTATTTAATTACAATATTATAATTGCCCAAATCTAATACCATGGCAGGTATATCGTTTCATTGAAATTCAAATTGTATATTTTTCCACGATGGTTAATTACACTCCTTTATAATAAATATATCCATTATGAAAATGATTAATTGAAAAAATACTTGAATCGAAAATTAAATAAATACATAATACTATAAAACAAAAACAAGGTTAAATAAAATTATTGGACAGTGAAATGCGCAAGTATAATAAATTAAGTATATTAGGATATATTAATTTTATTGAAGCAATGTTATTTTTGTGACAAACTAATACAGAGATATTTATTGCAATAATTCTCACACATTTTTCTGTCACTAAATTACGTGATCCATAACGCCACAAATTAATTTTTAAATATAAATATTTCTAATCAACACATTAAAATTTAAATGTATTAAACGATAGGAAACAATTATTTCACAAATAAAGTTGAATAGTTTAAAGAAATATATGCATGTGACAGAACTTAACACTAAATGTATATTATAAGAATGTCCATTAAAAATATATGTAGCCAGAAATTAGGCCTACTATTTTACAATTAAAGAATAAAAAATTCAATTTTTTTTTATATAGAATTGTGTAAGCAGTATGTATGAACATTTCCAAATTATTTTAATGACTAAATTAATCTATATAGGTAGGTATTAAATAAAGAAATAAATATTTCCAATCAATCTACATTTATTTTTCTTAACGTAACATAGAGTTATACTTGTAATATACATAACGTAAACGGTAACATCACGCTGGTAGTCTCCGAAGAGGTAGGCAGAGGAATGTAGAACAGTCCCACGGTTCACCAGTTACGTTTATGTCCCATTATGGAAGAGGTGGTCAGCCTATTGCCATAAATAGGGCATACCGATATTGTAATTTAGACATATTAAACCAATATTTAATATGTCTAAATTACAATATCGGTGTAACTTAAAAGATAAAATATGATTAATGGACGTATTATTTGTGGTCATCTTGACCAACCGCGCGATAACACTATCGTTGTATGTATGTATATTATCTATTTAGGTTAAAATGACAAAGTTCCGCAACACGCAATCATGTGAATGGTCAATCTGAGAGTACTTTAAAGAATATATAGGATAACTTTAAATGACATTGTTTGTTCAACACGAAAACTAACAGTACAATAATTTTGTAATAAATAGTCTAGTAAAAGTGTTCAACCATTTCTACATATATATTAATAACAGATTTTGCATTGACACGACTTTAATAAAACAAACACTGAACTGTATACATACATGTTGAATATTAACTTGGTTATACATACATACGTCTTGGTTGGTCTTATTATAATTTTAAAATTTCAATAAACACAGTATTGACGAAGTTATATTTTTTTTATAAAGTGATGGGTCAGATTAAAAAATGTGTATGTAATGTACGTTGTATATATGTGTAGTCTTTCTTCCTCAAGTTAGTGACCTATTTGCGTTTAAGGCGGTCACAGCAAAAAATATATCATATTAAAATTCAAGAACTGGCTACATTCAGTGTTGGCAACTCCGCCAAGATTCTATTCAAAACCAAATTGTACTAATTATTAGCTCAGCGTTCATAGCTACACTCTTTGTCAATATAACCACACTGCTGAAATCGACCCATAATACCAGACGTTCTTTTAATTTATGTAGTATCATGCTTGTAATTGCCGAAGAGGGAGGTAGAGTAATATAGTAATGTAGTTCTTTTAATTTACAAATGATAATACTGATATTTTTAAAAGTAAAGTGGTCTTTTCGCATAATATTTTCCAGCGACTCTGCATTTGTAGATATATTATTTAATTTTAAATTTAATATCTCAGTTTAATGATTCAATGGAAATTTCGGATTTAACATTATTAGTATTGGTTGTAATTTATTATCCTATGACATGAACTTTAACTTTATAGAATATAATTGGCAATCCCTGCTTTCTGTCTACCCTCTAATGGACCTAGCATGATAATAAAATAATAATAGTAATAATCCTAATGTATTAATCATATTCTATGTTCAAAAGTCATAATATTTCAATTAGTTACCCAATGGCCAGTGTCCATTTTCCCAATTATAACTCTATAATATAATCGATAATAAATCTCCATTATTTCAGTCGCATATTCTAATTATAAATATAAAACTTGATAACAGTTTTAGCATTAATTGTGCTTATTTAAACTGTTTTAATTTGTTGACTGTAAGGTATAAACATAGTTAATTTATAACGGACCTTTTTATAAAATTTGACTAAGACTACCGAGCTAGATTTTTTTATTAGCTTTCTATTAATAAGTATATTTCTTAACGCTGAACTTTTGTCAAACTTGTATCTAGCTTATATGAAACAGCTACCACAGTTAATTATAAAAGTAACATCACTCCTGTAAATCCCCGAAGAGGTAGGTAGAGGAATGTAGAACACTCCCACGTTTCACCAGTTACATTTAAGTCCAACGATGGAATAGGTGGTGAGCCTATTGCCATATACCAGGCACATATCCAGATTCCGAGCCACTAAATCTAAATTAGAAAATTTAGTAGCGCCCGACCCGCGAATCGAACCCAGGACCTCCCGTTCGGCCGTCGCACTTGCAACCAACACGACCAAAGAGGCAGTCAATTATTTATATTACTTTAACTAAACTATTATTAATATTATATATATTCATATGTAATGTTGTTCAAAGTTGAAAAACTGTGTTACATAACTCAAAGTTTAGAGCCCCAATATCAATCAAACTTACTAAAATTTTGGTCATTTCTTAATATTTTCATTTCGTACTGCTAAGAAAAAAATAAGCTACATTCTCCCAGACATGTCTAAAATTTGCATCTCACTTCCGAAACGTTACTATGGAGACTATTCAGATCCGCAATGAGCTACTCAATAGCTCAGCACTCAGCGTCGAGGCGCTCATTGCAAATATTTGTATAGCGCTGTGGTCATCTCGCTGACCTAAAGGGATAGGGGCCGTTGAAAGGACCGCGTCCTGGCCGCCTTCAAATATTCAACATTTGCCCGCAGCTCAAGGTGAATTTGCTTTGAAAATCGTTTCTCTCATATTAGGTCTGATGTTAGCGGCCAGTCTTATATGTATAATGTTGTTACACTAAATTTCATATTCAAATGAACATTTAAAGTACTTTAACAGTTTTTTTTCAATACGCATTAAATAATATATTTATAAAAAATTTACGACAAAACGTCAGTAATGATGAAAGGCAGGACTATAAAAAAGCAAATGGTCACGGTTGACAAATAAAATGTTATTGCTAGATAGCCATTACAAAATGTTATGTACATTTGTGTCACATTTATTTTGTAGAATGATCTACTTTTTATTATTAGTCTACTAGCAACATATGACCTGTTAACTTTCATAGTCCATTTCTTTTATATTCTCCCTATTTTACACAAACAAGATGAGTAATGAAACACCGTTATAGAACATTTTTTGGATTTTAAAAACGAAACCAATCGGTCTGTCTACTGTTACATTCTATTACATCCCGAAGTCATTTTCCAACAGCGGTATCTTTATAAATGCTGTTGTTTTATAATTTCCAATGAGATTATAATCCATTTACATCATAACTTGTTACTGCATACTACAGGTAGGTACTTGTTACTGCATACTACATACTACTTCATATTTCAATAACGGTACAAAGTAACATGTTTAAATTGTCAACTGGCATGCTTTACAACGTAGCTCATGAATTCTATGTTGTTTCCTTTTCATCCGTATAAATTTGCATAATATGTGTTCTAGTATTGGTTTTATAAAAAATTCTCATGCGTTTCCATAAAACTCAAAATTAAAATTTGAAAATGTGCTCATCGACTTAAAACCGTTTTTAGTTAGCATATTTTATTTTCATTCCTAATTAAGTGACAGGAAATATCCAAAATATTTATTTCATCAATTAGAAACTACCTTCATAAACCCAATTATAGCCGGTCTATTGTTTTCCGCGCGCTGTTCTCACTGCCCAAGTGCCATTTTTATTTAATTACACATTTTATTCAACTCCGTAAGCTTAATGTTCTCATGTTTTACTTAAGCACCAAGAGAATGGTCAGAAATGACAAATTTGAAATTTATGATCCCACTAAATAAGGCGGGCAAAAAGGAGAAATATTTGCGATTGTTCTTCAAATGACTTAAGATTTTACTTAAATTAAAAAGTTAATATACAATGAGCACAATTTTTAATAACGATAAATTTGTATTTGGAACACGCCGGGTATAAAGTACAAGAGTAAGTAGGCACTCATTATGTTTAACGCATGCGTGTGCGCCGACTCGAGCGCTCGGATTCTTCTCAAACCTAGCGTTATCGCACACATAGGCAATTAGTCCAAGTTGACCGGAGGCGACAGCCCACTGCGATTGGTCGGTGGCAGCGTGACGTCACTTACGACGACGGCCTTCGCGCCCGATTGGTCGACACGCGTCATTTCGTCGATGACACGTTTGTTCTTATTTTGAACACAAGAGTTCCGAGGTACTCGCTTTTTGTTCTACTTAACAATGGTGCCCCTCATTGTAGGAAACATTTTTGTTTGCGAAATTATTATTTTTCATCCAGAATTAAGCTCTAAAGTTAAACTATTATTAATTACGTGCACTTCCTAATAACGACAACTCTGCAAATATAATTGACATGGGTCACTAATTAAAATTTAAAGACAGTCGAAAAAACTTTTAACGCGATCTAAATCACGGGGACAGGAGTTGTCTACGGGTGATGCTGTTAGCTTTTAAAAACCTTACTCAAAAGTGTGAATTAGGAACTCGTCAAATTACTTTATTCGATGCGCGGGCCAGACGGTCGAGGGAAACCGTTGACTGAACTTTGGGAAAGTTTTAAAAATCCAAGTTAACTTTGCCAGCCTTCACTCCAGCCCTAAATAAAATATTAACGGACGCGTCGATTTGTTTTTGTTTGCGAACGTGTATTACTAATTGACGTGGGGCTTCATGTCCGCTGACAGATTTTTAATTGATACTCCAACACTTGTTCTTTCATGTTATTGTGTTTACTGTAAATATTTTTAAACAGAATTTAAATCGTTGCGAATGCAAAGAGAAACGTGGCCCGTTGTCAATCAGAGAAACAAGCCAATGATGTTTCGAATGCTCGTTTTCTTATATGTCATTGTTTTAAAGGAACTAAGAGTATTACTTTATCATTAGCAATTGCTTCTTTTTTGGAGAATTGAACGGATGCAGCATAAAAGAGCCGCACGTCAATTTAAAACATTGCCTATATCTTGTCTTTTGCCGCTTAGCGATTCAATATGTCTTCATTAAGCGAATATCGAAGCATCGCATTTACAAGCGGAACTCTCAATCTTGATCCTTGTCCAGGAATTATTGCTGTTACGTTTCTCTCGATGCTTCGAACTAAGTTCGAATACCTAGATAAATACCAACTTTACCAATATCGGACTCGCTTAGTCATTTTTATTACATGTAGATATATGAAATTTAACGTAAAATTAGTAACACAAATGATACGTATGCTACGTATTTTATTGATGTGAAGATAGATCAACGCGTTTACTGATGATGATAATGATAAATTATCTATTTAAAGCAACAGTTTTATACATTTTAACAACTTAACAGAACAAGATTTAAAAGAGCACAATAGTATAGAATATGAATATTCAATATCCGCTGCAATCATGAGAAACATTAGCAAAATTTTGAAACGAATGCAACCCATCGGCAAATACAATAAATTGAATTCATCAACTGAACATATAAATTCAGCAATCGAACCAATCTTTAGAGCGGGAGAGCAAAAAAGTAAGAGATGGTGTATCCTTTTTTACTTAACATTGATATTTAAATTATGGGAATAAAGTTAATTTAGTTTTAGAATAATGATTCTGTGGACGTCGGCCACCCGTTTGAATTTCGAACTGGACTGGCTGGTTGGTTATTTTTTTATGTCCGCATCGATCTGCATTCTGTATTGGTGATTCTTAAGATAAAGACGTATGGATTTACATATGTTATGTCAACGGAGGTCCAGGGAACATTTAAATTGGATTTATTAGCCCGCCTCTATTAACCGAGCTACGTTGGAGGTTTCAATGTTTCAACGGCTATGTACAGCAAACAGCACTGTAGGTATATTTTATTGCCGACCTAAAGTATTCTCATTATTTTCCTTGCTGTAAAAATTGACATTTTTTAGAGAAAGCAATCATTACAGCATTAATAAACCGAATGTTTATCTGGATCAAATTAAATTTTCAATAAGATATTCAACAAGAAAAATTAGAGCAAGCGAAAACACAGCACTTAGCAGTTTTGATAAAATTTCTAAATTCTGTTCCAATTTAAAATATATTTATTTTGAAGCAACTAAAAAATCCTTTCACCAGAAAAGGATTATTCTATGACAATACAGATGACATTATAAACAAAAGCAAACAGCTTTTTTTTCAGTAAAGGTGTTGAAGATCTTGATCCTTAACTCTTAAAGGAAGATTTAACCGTAAGATAATAGTAATACTTCAAATAAGATTATCTCACTCGGGCAATCTATATTGTATAACTAAAGTTGTTTACAGGAATTTATTGAGATTAATCTATAAATCTGTTATGGAATGAACATTCAGCTGACAATATGATTTGAAGATGTCTCCGATTACTGAAAATTGTTTAAATCGAAAATATTATTACAATTATGTATTTTAAGCTATATTTTTAATTATATACTAAAGTAACATCACGCCTGTAAATCCCCGAAGAGGTAGACAGATGAATGTAGAACACTCCCACGTTGCACCAGTTACTTTTAAGTCCCACGATGGAATAGGTGGTGAGCCTATTGCCATATACCAGGCACATATCCAGACTCGGAGCCACTACTAGAAAATCTAAATTAGAAAATTTAGTAGTGCCCGACTTTATTAACAAGACAAGATAACTGCCCTCAAGGGCCTATTAAAAGGGCCCATTCAAAAAAAAATTCAATTCGGCCTTTATTATGTGTCCCAAATCTCCTTTGACCAATGTCCGCCCATTAGGCTCTATTACGAGCCTAGTAAAATAAATACTCAACCAAAATACAATGGGATAAAAAATGTTCATAACAAGAATTAATTTATTGTAAGCGGACCACGATCAATAGCAGAAGAGTGGGTGGACAGTTTCTCAAGAGTCCATCTTTGTCAAGCTTTGATACCAATTTGTTATTGTCGGCATTTCAACGGAGTCGATTTAAAGTTTGGTAGGTGTTAGAAATGTTACATCTCAAGGCTTAAAGCTTCGCTCACAAAGACCGAAGCTTTATAGATCACTGCGCACCTTAATGAGAATCTAACTCACAGTTTACTACCGTTATGATGGAGGATTTGAATTTGAAATCTAAGATTTCCAATTGAATAACATTAATTGCAAAGTTACTACACGAAATCGATTTGCCAAACAAAAGCAACGGAGACATTATGAACGATACGCACACAACAGGTTGACAATGGGACCCGAATTCGATAGAGACACCTGAAGCTCTGATATTTTCCCATGGTCAAACTCCGGTAAACAACGCAACAAAAAAACTGTTCCATCCAGCCTTTGACAAAGAATTGGTCAAAGGGATTTTTTTTGTCGCCAAAACATCCTCAGAAGTCCGCACCCACATGACTCGAATGTCGATAATATTGTAACAATAACGAATACGGTTGGCATCCAGTGGCCTGTAGGCAAAATAACCATTGTACATCATTATACGAAGTTCTTTCATCAATATTAATAGAAAAGGGGTTTATAAGTGTCACTTTCTACCATATCTATAGATTTTTTGTTGTTGTTCGTATTCAATACATTATATCGAGATGTGTTTTTTTAGTTTCACTAGAAGTTGATAAAATGTCACATTTGTTATTCCGCTATCAATATTCTGTTAAACGTATTTTAATAGCATGCTAATATAATATAATATAATATAATAATAAAGTATATACTATATATGTAATAAGTATATACTATATACATTCGATATTCGATGAAAAGCTTATGGATCAGCAGTCAGTAGATAAGCAGTCAGTAGGGTACCTACTGACCTATAAACTTTTTGATATTATTGAAATAATTATTTTTATTGAATCCGCGGCTTAAATTTTTTGTCATTTTTTTTCTATTCATTTATTAATGAACACTGGCCTAAAATCCGCAAACAGGTCGCATAATAGAACCTCAAAGGTTTGATTGACATCAAGATTGTAGTGTTACTACCTGACCCTTTATGGGTATCCACCATGCTTCTCTTGAATAGTGCCTTTGACCATTGTCCAACCTTTTGATCCAAACTTCGAATATGATCCCACAAGGCATTCCTGCATGTCAGTTTGGGGCCCACGGATGTATTGTATTGAATTACAACCAGTTTTGAGGCATTTTGTCATTATCGAAATATTCTACTTTTAAAATATTTCGTTTCGTAGAGTATGCAAAAACAATATAATAAAGAATCAAATACATAAAGTTTGTAAAAAAATTAAAATAGATTATAATTTTATAAATAAAAATAATTCAAAACTATTACCATTATGTACTAAACGTCGCATGTTGAAAATATATATGTAAATACATATGTGGAGACGTTACGCCAACGTTATCAATTTAGAAGTGTTGTCAACTCTGGCGGCCCCCTTTGTCTGCGCTTCCATTATACATACGTAGGCTTTAATTCAGCTCGGACTCCAAAATTCTAATGGTTTTTAGTATCAAAATAAAGAAGTGTTAGTAAAAACCAAACACTGTGCCACTTTTCATAAACCAGTTATTTTTATTTGCATTAGTATCATAAATCCAATGAATCCAGGTTAATCGAAGTCCCAGATTTCAATACCAAGATACACTATAATAAAGTGATTACAATTTGTTACAAGTTTGAACCTTAAACAATTCAATAATATTTCTTCCAGAAAATTTAGTAGTGATAGTTTCATTACACGGCTGCTACTGTTCACTATTATTATTTGTCACAACAATTAAATTACAACATGAATCATTCATATGCGCACAATCAATTTTTCGACAATCCGAACGCGATCGCGTTGACTTAACAACAAATAGACAGGACCTATTTTTTTCCAACCGTTTAAGCCCATACACCATCCAATGTTGCAATGTCTCAAAGGCTTATTGTTTCGCTTAAAGAGATTAAGTGGGTGTTAAAAATTATAAGACACACAGTCAAAGGAGTGAAAGATAGCCCGATGTTCATTTATGATTTATATTGTGTTGTGGACTATGTTGGTGTATTGTTCGTTTGTGTCGGGGCTGCGGTGTAGGCGTTCTGTTAGATTTATAATAGTTCGACCTCTCCTTTTACTAAATTATGATATTTAAGCGGGATTCAATATACTTGATATCATTCATGTTTATTCGCGTGGTCTAATCGCTTCTTGTGAGAAAATTAAATGAAATGTTGTTTGCGTTTGTATATTATTAATTTCTATTGTCTCTTATTGACTTCTGTTTAAAATGAAATCCCTTGAAGGTATAAAATGTCCAATGTGTACTTATAATATTATATCTACAAAAACAATTTATGTTCTCGGACCATAGTAGCGGTAGATCTTAAAAACGAGGACCCTGAGTTGTGGGGAAGTTTGTGAGAGGCTTATGTCCAGCTGTGGACCTCGAAGGGGTTAAATTATGCTCAATATAATTTATATGTAGTATTAATTTTTTTCTCACTTCACATCATGAGCAATGTAACTCATTCATTTGGTAAATAATGTTCCGTAAAACTTAATTCTTATGCAGCATGACTGCTGCAAAATAGCTAAGTTTGGGTTACCTAATTAAATCCAATAGTATTTTATATTATAAGTTAAGTGAGATTTATGTTATTGAGATTTATGTTAGTTTACTGCAGATTCATGTCTATTTAGCTAAACGATTTGATCATATCTTCAAAAATCTAATGATTAGTTTGAAGATATTGCGTTTCCTACGCACGGAGCTTATCGCTTGATAAACTGTAGGTGTCAAAGTATTACGACTGCAGTTCCGGACGCTGCAGCGTCATAAGGTCGTATCTGCATACAAACGCTGGGAGCTTTCCCATACCGGGCACTTCGTGACCGCTCGCCTTGTTAACGCGATGACCCGAGCCGAGATTATGCACTACATCCGTTTGAATGATGACTGCTTAATTGAGGCCATGTGAAACGTGTGCTTACCGTAAACAAAGCGTGACTTTTGCAATGTCCGTCACATGATGCACAAATATCCAAAACATTCTGAGAAAGGCTACACTTTCAAACATAATTAGTTAAATAGAATTGTCAAGCGACATGTCTAGTAATACACTAGCTCTTTAAACAAATACATTTGATTTATGATTATTGATTGAATAAAAAGGAAGAAATTGAATTTTACATAATTGAGAGATTAATAACATTACATAATTGAGAGATGTGAGACATAAAGACAGGGTCAAATCCATTCATCAATTGTACATATCATTAATGGTTACAATAACCCTATTCTAAAATCTAAGTACTGCTAAACGACTCAAGAGACAAATACTGTCCGGTTATAAAGATAACAAAATTAGCACTGAATATTTATTGTAAGTGCCTGATCGTACGGCACAGCATACAAATAAGTAGCATCTCATACGGTCGTTACACAACTTGTTTGTATGCCTGTATATTAAAGAATTACGTTTAATGTGTGGACTATGTGTGAAAACAGTACAGATAGCATAGCAAATATAGCATAGCAAATATATTGTATAGAAAACAATACATAATAGTCTACATGTATACATACTATATTTACATGTATAAGATGTAAGATTCAAAGAGTATTAAAAAACAAAACTTATTTATTACAACTCTATGCTTTTCACTTTTTAGAACTAGAACTTCCTGTTTCAAGACATGAAACAAGCATTTAATTTTTGGTCTGTCAAAAAGCAAGTCCTTGATGGGTTTCTTATAGGAATTGTGGCAAATTATCTATGTATAGTTCTCCGTTACTATTGTATATTATGTAGGTAAATATACACATACCTATATGTATAAGGAAACATTTATTCATGTACAGTAATTAACAGTATTTTAAGTAGGTTATATTAAAAATAAACAGATTGGGTACCTGCCCCAAATATACATCATCATTATCATGTTGACGGGTACAAACGGTAGTTGACACAAATCCGTTCTTTAGTAACAAGAACTATAGATAAATAAATAAATGAATGACAGTAATAGGCAATAACTAGTGCAGCATATAGGATACACATCAGTAAACCACAGAGCGAGGATAACAGTAAACGCAGAGGCGAACACAACAATAAATTTGACGGCGCGGCCGCAACCGAGATCGGCTTTCTTCCGATCGCCAGATAACCGAGGAGTGACCCGCGTGCGAGCCAAACATGGCCCATTGTCTGGGACGGTTCAAACGTCAGTTGAGACTCACGGAACGATTAGAGCGGTACGATTACAAATATCACGATACTAAATTTGTTTCATCGACTTTTCAATTGAATTCCTATTTTCAAATAAGGAAGCATTTTGTATAAAATGACACGGTTTTCATGATTCGCCTCCGCGATCGCCGGGTTAAGGGCACGGATCTTTGGCAGTGCTTGGAGGCAGAGGACTGAATTGCGAATTTGTCTCAGGGTTTTCAATTGAACTCATTGTTTCGAAGAAAGATATGTTTTAATAAAGCGTAAATTTTATCGTGATTTGCTTCTTTTGCATTGTCGCGAAAATTTATTGTAAAATATTAAGTACTTAACATTTTTAATGTTTGTTTTTATGAATCAATAAAGCTACCATTTGAAAAGGAAAATAATAAAACAGATTATGATGAAGTTGTAATATTTTTTCTCTTGACACGTCTATGACGTTCGTAGCTCTGTATGAACAGTGCGAACTATTAAAATTGCGCGACTTATTTCACACAACTGTTAATTGGCGCATCAACTATATAAACCCACGTTTTTAGAACGGTATATGGTGCTCTCGTTCAGTTTACCATAGCTTTATAAACATACTCTTAGGTCAATGATGTAACAGCTCCCATATTATATTGAGAAATGAATACACCTACAAGAAACCAGCGACAATCTACTAGTTACATTTTTAAGACATTTTTTATGAACAGGCAAGCAATATGTTGCAAGGACAGTTGCTAGTTTTCATAAATGCTCACAGAATGCCAGTGAGGAAACTAAACAGATTTATTTAATGACTGTTTTAGGGTGTCAGGTACATACCCAATAAGTAGGAATTATTATGGTCAAAAATATCTTATGTCCACATGTTACTTATGTTACCGTGGTGTTATCGTTGAATACAAAGAAATGTCTATGCCATCATTGTATTTAAATATAGAACAAAGCGTTCGCATTAGTTAATGTAAATAAAAACTTAAAGGTTAATATTTGCAACCGTCCGGCCTCTCCCACGCTGTCACCGCGAATTTTTTCTTCCTATAAAGGTGGCATCCAACCCTTTTGATCCGTGCACCATCAATACACTTTACAATAGTGTCTACAAAAGATTCCTTGACCAGAATTCAGCACATGTGTGAGAATTTTTTTTTCTTTGCAAATGTCACTTACTGGATTTCATCCAGTACTAATGTTAACTTCCTGTGTATATTTTGATATACTGATATTTGATTTGCTTATTTGTGATAGACATAAATTTTGTCAGAAAAGTTTATTCTTCGAAGGGCATTGATGGGCTAATAAACTAAAATTTTGCTCTTCATTCGGGATGCTTCTAACTTTAACATACTCCGCTTCATTTACAAACTTAAAAAATATGCGTTTTAAAATTTTAATATCACTTGCTTTAACGGCGTAGCAAAACCTGCACTTCTTGGGGTTGTTCAAAATGTTATATGAGTCATGTTGAGTCTGCCAATCCGCACTTGGTCAGCCTGGCAGACGTGTCCGACAATGAAACGATGAAAACGTTGATGATGATGTATACCGTTATTATATCGTTAAAATATCCTATTTAATATTAGCAAAACGTTTCTTGTCTGACTAAAGGACGACCTAAATTTATTTGGGCAGTTAAGTACAAAATAGGGATACAGTTCTTAGTACGAAATGGATTTTTTTCACAAACAAATTGATTAATGTGATTAATTATTTTTGAAAACTAATTCTTTCTGGTACAGATGTTAGTGATTAGTGGAGCGCGGGTTAATGGTCGGGAAATGTGTTTATTAATGAATTATTATAAAGATTTTTAATTTGATCACGCTCCGTTGACTACCTACCTCCGTGAGATTAGGTATAACTCGCAGCTATTTTTTTTTATTTGTTAATTCGTTTTTAGGAATTTCACCAGCAGATAACCATACATCATTACATGTTTCCATTACCTTATTTTGAAAATGTGTAATATTGTATTCATTTTGCACGTTGTCTTGAAAGTATTCGACCTCATTCCACGCGGGACTTCAATAGATGTAAACCAGTAATATTGCACGAATTTTAAATAACAAGTTAAAATGACTCCAATACACCAAGCCGTGAAAGAGGGCGACCGCAGCGCGTCAATCAACTCCCGCGCACCACGCACCACGCATCGCCATTGTCCGGCATTAGGCGCATTTCGGACTGTGAAGTTTTGAAGTTATTTCTCGTATTCTTCTCTAGTTAAAGAATTGCAGCTGATTCTTGGAATTTTATTTCTACAAATAATTATTTACCGTGGTATATAAAGTATTGAACTCGTTTTTTTTGAAGGTCACTTATTGATAAAATTTAACAAAATAAATAAAATTTAATAAAATTTTGGGAATTAATACTCTAATATTATATAGTAACAGTAAACAATTCCTCTCAAAAGGATTCATGGTAACTGTCGCAATAGAATCGCCGCGAAAATACACCGTGTGTTGCGGTTCTTAAAAAGCGATCTGATCTTAATACAAGCGGTCCGGCCTATAATTACCGGACCACAGCCACCTGTTGCGTTTTCACACGCTCAGGTAGATTCCGAATCGGACAACGGTACGTAACTGTATCCTATTTTGTTCTACAATCGATTGTTCGATACGCAATTTGAGGAAATTATCGTTTAGATTTTTTAATCGAACTGATTGGAGATGCTGATAAAAAATGATATGTGTGTCTAAAATAATTAATTTCCCATGAAAGTAATATTCATTTGAAGGAAAAGAAAATCTTAATGAGAATACTCAAATTTTATAATAATACGGATAACATTATTCTTTGTTAGTATTATTCACGTTGTTTCAATTTGCTGCTTTTTATTCAGCTACAAGGTGTTATCTTTTTGGCAAATGAATTTTGTTTACTACATATGCAAATTATGGATAATGGATAAATTATTATCATTCCGACAGTAAGATTGAGTCCAATAGTGGAAAGATGATAGTTGTCGATGATACATGATAACATACGCAAAAAGTATTTTCCTCCAAATTGTAGCGCGTGTAAAACATATCACACAAATTTGCGCCAACGTAACTAAAATCGAATTATTGTATTGTTTATCGCATCCCCCATTATTTGCGTCAGCTACCAGATGTACACTCAACGTCAATCTCCGATCTTTGTTTACCTAGAAACAGCAAACATTCTGAACGTAGGGTCACTACGAACATTTTGGTCGCCTTATTTGATTGTCATAATTCTGTTAGTTATAATAACAGACGCAAATCCTTGCAAAGATTAGGGGTTTTGCTGGTCAAATAATGATATTTTAGCA